>KZ062319.1:138376-159586 GCA_002091835.1 Anopheles maculatus
CAAGGGACAAAATGGGGCAAGGCATAAAAGATGAAACAAACAAAAAAAAAGGATTACACCCCATCCGTTTAGCCACACTTCAACAGTGCGAAAGCCAAAAGCAGTAAATCTGAGCTACAGGTCAGGGGCAAATAAACCGCGGCCCCGGTTCTTCCCTGGGCCGCAAGGGACAAAATGGGGCAAGGCATAAAAGATGAAACAAACAAAAAAAAAGGATTACACCCCATCCGTTTAGCCACACTTCAACAGTGCGAAAGCCAAAAGCAGTAAATCTGAGCTACAGGTCAGGGGCAAATAAACCGCGGCCCCGGTTCTTCCCTGGGCCGAAATTAAGTGCCGTACCGGACTGGGATGCGAGGTGGCCGAACGAGCGGGTTTTTGATGAAAAATGATTTCATTACCAAGGTGATTGGCTACCGGAATGCTGTTTTCCTTCATGCCTTCCGGGTGGAGAAGCGATTTTTTTTTTTTCGTTCCTGCACTCGGACCACCTGAGGACGGAAACGCTGCTTTGGTTTATCGCTACCTCGTTGATGTTCCCTCGAGAGGAGGTTTACGGTTTTATTGCTTACGGTTCCTTGTTTAAACCAAGCACGAGCGGCAGGAGAGGAAATCAAGATTCATAGCAACAACAACAAAAAAGTTTCCAATTGCCTGCGTCCCGTCCTCTAAACGCTCAAAATGACCAGTCTGAGTATCCGACGATAATAAAGCTACGATTTGAATTAATGTACCACTGATTGAAAGAGTTGACAGCAGGGAAAAGGAGGTGAAGATTTGCCGGGAAGGGGGACACCCTCAGGATCGAACGTCATCACAAACTGACAGTTACGCGTACTTGAGCCAGTAAGAAGGTTGGCTATATCCCGAGGTACCTCTATAAATTCTTGCTTGTTTTTTTATGTCCTAACACTTTACGCGTTTGAATCCTTTTTCTAGGCTTTAAGATAGAAGCTGAAAGTGATTTGGGCTATATCACCCGGTACAGAAATATCCCGTCGATAGCATTAAGCTCTCAACTCTTGACACGTGTTTGTTTTAGTGGGACCGCATGCTGTTCTAATTGCTGCTCGCCTGTTGCCAAACAGAGGCACACGCGCCTTCTCGAGTCATTGATGTAGAGTGGAGTACGACCGTTGTTTGCTATTGAGAGACCGGACTCCATAATTGACTCTATTTGTGTGTTGCCTACCTCGTTGTGACGCTTGCGGAAATAAAGTTTGATGCAATAGAGAAGCGAGATCAAATTCCTGTTTATTGATTTGTGAGAAACCATTTTTGTGAGTAGGCACCAACTATGCGTATGTGATATGTATCAAGCTACATTTAGGACAAGTTTTGTGTGTCGCGCAGAAACATTAGCACTGTGTAGGTCATCTTCACGAGACTAGCGAACGCTTCGCTGGACATCTCAAACATTCCGCCACAGCTGATCCCGAGCGTCTTTTGCGTCATGCTCATCATGATCAGCAGGGAGCTTCGTACCTGTCTGTAGCGGCTCGCGTTCGTCCCTGTGTACTGCAACTCAGTTGGCCACGCGAGACTGTAGAGATGGTCACTAATTTTGGTGTTCTATAACAGAGAGCGCTTATGTTAGCTAATCGCTTAACTGCTTCTGCCCGGGCAAGCTTACCATATCGTTCAGACGATCAACAAGTCGACAGCACCAGTAACACTCCAGCAACAACGCAAACAGAAAGCCACTAAGAATGACATCATACATCGTTGTCCCGTTTGCCGTAATCATGAACATACCGATCGCGAGGAATAGTGCGGCAGAGTATAACATCACCAGAAAGGTAATATGCAGGAATGGTTTCAGCTGATTCAGCTGCGAGATGAATGCTTCGTGGCGTTTGACGGTTTGGGCGATGTGGCGTTCAACCCCCGTCCAGAACTCGCCATCAGTTCCAGCCCCCTCAAACATTCGACTGTAATCATCCGCAATGTCTACCAGCTCATCATACAGTCCCATCATGATAGAATTCATCCCAGTCAGTGACACATTGTAGGCAGCTGCCCAACGTGACGCAAAGTCGAACGAAAGCACATGCAACGCCACTACCATCGGCCAGCCAAGCTCAACCAGATTTGACGGCATCTCGTACAACTCTTCACGGTACGTGCGGGAGAAGCAAAACACTACACGATCCGCTAACCCGATCAGTTGGAATGTCACAGCAATGTTGGCAATCTTCCGATAGGATACCCGGAACGTTGAAGATCTCAGCTTCCGGTGGCGTCGCTGTTCCCGGAGGTACCGCATCAACTGTTCCACGTTCGGCAGATACCAGCGCACCACAAGCATGCGAACAAGCATCATCGTCAGCACACCGAACGTATTGCCATAGTGAAGCGCCTTGCCGGAATGCTGCGGTGCATCGATTAACCCCAGATAAAACCGATCCGCCCATAGCGCATACTGTAGCAGCAGAACGGTGCGCGACACCATGAACAACACACGCACCCAACTTTTATTACGTGATCCATCGAGATGCAAACCGGACAGAGCAAGCAATATCTCGTACGGGCGAAAAAAGTCTTGCTCGACGTACAGCCGCTGCTGAATGCGTCTTAAAATGCCGTTCCACTGCATCGTTTGCACGTTACCAATCAACTGCTGATCGTTTGGTCGCGTTGAAGTGCCAGCGTGAGGTCAAAATTAATAACACACCTAAGGTGCGAAAGTTTAACAAACTTTACTGTGTGGGAAAAGGTACATGAATTGATTTATTTTACTTGGGAGTGGTATAACGGGTATCAAAAACAAATATGAGATGGTCCCTTCGTTCGTTAAATATTTATTAAAGCTAGAAGAAGTAGAACTTTTACCTTGACAAATGTTGTTACCGGTATGCGGGTGAGGAAAAATTCTTATTAATAAAAGATTAATGCATGCCATCGAACACCTGGTGCCTGAAAACAAATTTCAGAGTTGTTTAGAACTGATTTCCTGAAGAGTACTCATTGGGAAGGATAGTAACGCATAAGAAATTGTAATATGATGTTCCATATACACCTTATCTGGATGTATATAAAAAGAAACTGAAAACGATTAAAACATTCTTTGTAGCAATAGGAAAAAAAAATCCCCCCGGAAATGTCTTATGATCTTCAAATGCACTCAAGGTCAACAAGACCATTTTACATCTGTAAAAATCATTATTGAGGGCCTGACCAACAAGCACATTGCTTTGCAGATGTTATAATAGAGTATTTCTTTCTGATTATGTGGTATCTTAGGTATCTAAGAAGCATTTAATACGATATCCTGAAAGCTGTGGTCTCCAAGTAGATGTTTATTATCATAAAACAGATATGATTTTTTATTCTGTCCTGGGAACATCATACAGTACCAATAGAGGGGATTTTCTGGATAAAGAGATGCTATTAACGTAACCTCCTTTGCGACGACGTATACATTGCTTTGGAAAACCTTTGCAAGGAACTACTCCAGAAGTAGCAGATCTTCAAAGCTACAAAAGAGAAGAAACACCAAATTTTCTTCGTTCGCGTTGCAACTAAAAGAAGCCTTGGTCTGCAATTTCAGGATTCTTTGGTTTGATTTATCTTTAGTTAGATAGTCAAGCACTCTGTACGGGGAGACCATGCCTCAATGTTCGTAGCCCCTGGCATCCCTCATAACTCTAGACACAGATCTAGACCTAAAATGCCTTGTTATGTTGAAAAACAAATGCCAATACAAGGATATCATTGACTAATGAACTGATGATAACAGACGAACTTAATCGTCGAAACTATAGTGAATCTATCGATGCCTTACATTGGGTAGGAAGACCAAAGAATCTGAATGTTAAGTAAGAAAACATGAAGTTGAAATGCATGTTCTCCAATCTTCCAATCGAATTCCGTTCCGTTCTTACAATAATTAGATTACTTTATAAATACCGAAATGTAAGTCGAGCTTTTATCTATTTTACGTATTAACTATTAGTGGCACAATCTAATTTTGTGTTTCATAATTTGCTCAACGGTGAAGTTTACAATTTTACGCATCTTAACCTTTCTGCTTTAAGGTGATAAGAGCTTAAGGATCTTGGCAAACACATTTGTGTCTAGTGCTAACAAATGTCAGTTGTTCTGCGGTTTAATTTGGATATCCAGTCTGATCATGAATAAATTACCAGATTTTTCGTCAAAAATAGTTTATGATAACTAGGGTAATTATTTAAAAAAAGCACTTTCTTCAAAACTCTCCTATTTTGGGCAAATCTCGAAATACCTTAAGAACAATTACTCTTTTCGAGACATTACAAATTTGAGACACGTATAATAACACTTCCGAACTTCCTTAATCCTCTTTACCATTTAATAATCTTACACTCTATATTCAATGCATGAAACCAATCACAGCTCTCAACTTCGGCATTAGCTGCTGTTGCACTTTTGCCAGCATTTTATTACGGCCCGCTCCAGTAGTGTGAGTAACACTAAGCGAGCTTGACATTTACGGTTTCTGGCGCGCCACTGGCTGTGACTTCCCATTTAATTCAACTGCTGGACGAAATCAGAGCGCCATAAATCTGTTTTTTCCGTCGCCGGGTGATCCGGGACTGATGGGTAATAAAATCGATACTCAAACACATGCACAACACACCCGTATACCCAGTTAAAGTATCAAGAGATCATAAAATCTGCCAGCAAAGCAACGAACTCTTCACACTTCGAAAGGGTTAAAGGTTGTTGGGTGTATGTGTGTGTGTGTAAATGATTCGGATCTTTGTGTTTTCTGTTAGATTGAAACGGGATTTCTTATCTCACCACTCATACACACTCATAACAGAAGCAGCACATTGTGTGGGTGTTTTTTTTTTCTCCGAGTGATGCTGTTTGCGCATACGAATCAATTTACCGTGAACCAGTTTCGCATCTCGTAGCTACAGCTACGGGGTTTATAGTTTCGCCTTTTCTTCGCCGAAAAAGGCAGTCCTGCTCGATATGTTCTGTTGTTTGGCTGCTGATTTTAAGTGCGTGTACGTGATTTGGAATGTTTTTGTGTGTGTTTGTGGGGGTGTGTGAATGTGTGTTGGGTAGTTTTACTTCCCATCTCATGCAGCTTGCGATCCAGTGCCGTGCATTGGCAAGCATAAAAATCACTATAAACTGATTGGCCGCATAAAACTGGCGCCGTTAAATTTACGTTACGTCCCTCAGTGTGTGTTTGTATGTGCTTGTGTTCTCGGTACAAGCGGTAGCACCCACTTCATGACTGTATTTTGATTTTATTTTTGTTGTGCAGAAAAATTCAATCATCGCTGACAATGGAAGCACCGACGTGAACACGACAGAAGTATACACTGATACCAATTTCTATAGCTCACCAGGAATTTAAACAATTATGCTAATTTTTTTCTATTCTTTCTGTTCCTCATTTTGGCGGATTGTTGTTTTTTAACTAAAACCAACATCTTTTGGAGTTACTTGATTACCTAAAAAGTTATTTGACTATGACTTATTCGAGAACTTCTCGCTGGGCAGTTCAAGAGATTTGTTATGCTAAAAGAATCCTTCTCGAACCTGCTTTAAGTCACATTAGCATAAATAAGAGGATTCTCATCCTACGTTTGTCAGCAAACTACATCATCCACATTGTTGGAAACAACAATGCTGCGTTTGATGCAAATATCCTTGATGTTCTTTGTAAAACCTGTGCGTCGTCCATGTACCACACTATGTTTTGTGTAAACTCGTGTTCTTTTAATCTGTTTTAAATAAACAATTTTGATTAAAAAAATGCCTGATATCCTAGCGCAGAGGAATATTCACGGCTCTAACGAGAAAAAAAAACTGAGATCAATGCACCAAAAATCTTCTTTGGGAAGAGCAGCTGGTACTCCAAGAAATCAAATTGCGTTACGAACCAGGAAGATAATTTTACTAAAAGATGGCAGGTCACCGAAACAACTTAAAACCTAAGGTGATCCGCTGCTGTAGTAAGCATGAGCATCTAATCAATTTCTAGCCAGATGTCCTCTTGCATTGGATTCAGTAATTTGATGCATTATTATACGATCAGTCAACGAATAGCTCGAGGCTCCACTAGCAGATAATAGCATACAGCTACGTTTTATCATTCAACAAACACGCTCGATCATTCGTTATTTCTAGAACAACAAGGTACCAAGTATCAACGGAATAGTAGCCCAACTGATCAAAAATGAAGGTGTAACTCGCGATGGATTAATTCAATTAATCAAATTATTACTACGATGTGACATAGCGAAACGATGCCTTACATAACCTATCCCATACACAAAAAGGAAGACAGGATTCTACTGCTGCTGCTCTACAACCTCGCTTTTGGCCTGCCATTACTGGGTTTCTTTTATTTATTTATTAGACGTAGCTGAATGACTAATCCTTTGTATTCGATTCGATCTCCGGTACTACCATCTGACGTACAGCCTCGATCTAGAAGAGGTATTAGACTAGAATAGAGCAATTATATGGGTATTACGGTGTTGAATACTGGCTATAAAATTTTCTTCCTGATATTACCAGATCAACTTGTCCCTTTCGTAGAAAAGATAATTGGAAACCTGCAAAAAGGCTTCCCAAGAAAGAACATCAACCACTGACAAGATCTTCACTATGCACTATTTTAGAAGATGGAAGCAGCTACATTCCCAGGCTTGCTGGGCTTATAATAATGACAATGTCCAACATACCATGCCATGAGCAAGTGTGTAGAAAACGGTAAGGCCTTTGCTATCAAGGACCTACGTCCGTGAGATGATCTCTTCTCTCTTCTCTTCAACGTGGCATTTGATATCCGAGACTCAGAGGTGGAAACTTTATTGATCATATTCTATAAGTATATCTAAATCTTGGCAAACACTGATAACATAAGCATCGTTAGTTTAAGGCTCTCGTATGTGGCAGAAACTTACCAAAGGATCGAGCTGGCGGCACTGAAACATGGGTTGGAGATTAACGGGCTAAAAACCAAAATGTTGGTGAAACCTGCTAACAAATACTAATTTTTGCAGAATTCACTTTACAAAAATTTACAACACTTCACCTCTTCGGGGTCAAAGGTCAATACCTAAAACAACATAGATATTGTATGGATTGTATATATTGTATGGAGATATTGTATCGTGGAAGGGCGCTGATACCAGAGTGCAATCAGTAAAACTACAGGCTGAGAAAACTTCTCCATGGCCAAAAGGCCCTGTGACAATTGACAATGGACATTGGAGAAGTCGCTACAACGACGAGCTCTACGAGTCCTACGGTGATCCTACAACCGTGCAACGAATTAAAATCACCTGGCTTCAAAAATAGAAAATGGAAATTAAATATTCGCAGTAAAACTGGATCTGGATGTTTGTATAGAAGAGAATATTAATAAAAATAATCCAGGAACTGTAAAGAAATTTGAGGCGACGGAGAGGTGAATTTCAAGGACATACTTATGTCTAGTAGGTGATGCGTCCTTAATGATATTCGGCCAGATTGTAGAATTTATTGAACATAGGAATATATTGAAGTTTGTAACATGTCCTATTTTAATTGCAGAGGATACTCGTTGCTACATTCGGTGTCGTGAATCCGGCAGTGATTTTCAATGCGCAAGGAAAACGGAACGCGAGCTTTCCCTTCAACTTTGGCAACAGGAGTGGGATGCATCACCACACGGTACCTGGACACGCCAACTTATCCCTCGGGTCTCTTGTTGGGTCTCGCGACGTTTCGGAGAGGTTGAGTTTCACATTACTCAATTACTAACGGGACACGGCTTTTTTCAAGGTCATCTTGAAAAGTTAAAACTAATTCAGGAGGCTAACTGCCCTGAATGCACCACTGTCAGAGAGACACCTGAACATGTTTTACTAGAATGCCCGAGGTTCAATGCTACCCGCCGCCGCATGAATAGCGAAGTCGGCAATGAAGTGACCGTGGCGAACATCACAACACTAATGTGTGCCAGCCGCAGGAATTGGGTCGTCATTGCTGAGACGATTCGGTCAATAATGTCTCGCCTGCAACAAAGACGCATAAGAATCGAAAGGAGCGAGGTGCGTATTGAGACTGGTCCAGGTGCTCAATCAGACGTCAGCCGGAGGAACCGTCTCATTAGCGGTAACTCCGGTTTTATACTGCAGCGATAGCTAGTACTCCTATGGAGGAGCGTGCTACCGTTGCAGGCAGTAGATCACCGTTGGATTTTGGAAGGATCTCATTAGTTCTTTCAGAAGCCAGTGGTGATTGTGAAGCTAAGACGCCAGACTACCTTAACCAAGTAGTCATAGCGCGGCGCCGAGACGTTTCCTTCGGGATATAAAACGTCTATACCTTTCATTTCTGAAGTAATACCCTAGCTGGTAACCTGGAAATGTTAGGCGAAGGCTCATGGAGGGTTTAGTCAGTAAAAGCCTGGCAGTACCCAGGGGATGGTCCCCGCCACAGGCCTCGTGGGTCTCTGTTTGCAAATTTACTCCATGATAAAAAAAAAAAGTTTGTAACATGTCCGAATGCTATACATTCTGCAATATGTTATAAATATATAAATTCGATAACGATTCAATAATACATGAATTTTATGCAAGTATGGATGCAACATATGGTAGGTATACATTTACCAGCTTCATCCGTAAATGGTGCCATACGAAAAAATCGCATTATTTTCATGCAGTAAGATAATATCAGGGTTTCATATGAATAGTTATTTTCAAAAATATTCATTTTTGAAGCATTTTGAGAAAAGGAGAAAAATTCTGATATATACTTTCAGCTACACCAAAACTAAAGGTGCGGCTGTAGAAAGTGCCCTCAGTGTAGAACAAATTCTCAAGATTTGCTGCTTCACCCGAGCACCCATAGTACCATAATTCGGTTGGCATTTTATTGTTTGTTGTTAGTGAGAATTTTTAACACATTTGACAAGGATTCCTGTACGTAAAGGGAACAACAGAAATAAGAGTTAGTAAACTTTAGGCAGCGCTTGTAGACACAAAAGAGCAAAACGCGTTATTCGTGTACCGTCATTGTCGGCTCAGATTTGCCACTTTACGGTGATTTATTTACTGTTGTCGTGTTAATTATCTGCCTAATTGCGTGAAGCCCGTTTTTCTTCCCAATTGCAACTGCAACGTCACTAATAATAATAAAAAAAGCCAATTCACTTTTTTTGACTATTTGGGACGCTCTTTGGAAATCCGTTTCTTCGTTCCCTTTCGCTAGTTCCCTTACTATTTTCCCATTTTTCCCAAGGCAACGCTGCATCCTTTTCTTCGGTTTGCTTCCGTCGGGTAACAATCGCTCCCTAGAGATATCGATCGATAAAAAAAAGGATTCTAAAGGCAAAAAGGGGAAACATTGGAAAAACTCACAAACCATCAATCAAATCAATCAAATTCGGTAAATTTTGGGAAAGATTTTTATACTTCGCCCTTGTCTCTATTTTGCCCTCGCGCGAAACCGAAGCGCCAGCATTGAATTTTTAATCCTTCGCCCGGGAAACTAACGAATTCGGGCAATAGAGTGTGTTGTGCTAATCCGGTGCGCGGAAAATGCGGGAATCACAAAACATTACCAAGCCGACAATAACCCGGCAAGTTATGCCTTCTTGCGGCTGGCCTACCCGATTGACTTCGGGTGACTTTTGGGCGATTAATCATAGGGGTCGCGGAAGACGAATCTAATCGAAGAAGCAAAAAAGCAACGACTACCTCGGGAGTGATGGTTCTTTCGGAAGTTGAAAACACCGCCAAATACCAGGTGCCGCTTGAAAGTCCGTGACAGAGTGGCATCGATCGAAGTTGACAGCTCTCTGCCCAGCTAATAACGTCTTTTGTGTGCGCTATTTCTTTTGCTTAAGCTAATGCGCTTTCTTCCTTCCGAAGCTCTGCGTCTCAAATGATTTGTTTGTACCAAACCACAAAAGGGTGGCTTTGTTGGGTAATGTTGGTATGTTTGACTAATTGATGAGGAACGTGCGTGGAATGATGGCTAGCACAGACGTTAATCGATTGACGCAGGAACGGAACAAAACGCCGAGGAGTTTTGATGTAGAAAGAAATCGTTTTAAAGAAGCAATTGTTATGTACCGGGTTCTTGAGATGGCAACGGTAAATTAGCAACCCTTTTTAGTTGAGGGAATATTACTCAAAGACCTCACTAGAAGCTTTAAGATGGGAACCGTCTCAGTCATGTTTGTATAGTCAAGCTTGGGAACATCATTTAGGTGTATAAATACTTTACAGTGGGATATGAGTGTTTGACAATAGAAAACATACAATATTGAACGGTATATAGAGCTAGTTTGAATACAACGAAAGTTAAATAATCTGCAAAGATAGAACTCATGTAGGATCACTTCACTTAGCCCTCATCTAAATAAATCCAGCAGTAACAAATACGAATTTGCAGTAGCTTTGGTTGAGACTGCCAACAAACTGCGGTGGAATCCTGTTCACTGGTCTTCGCCATTTCGGTTTTTACAATAACTTTTCACTGTCCACTGCACAGAAGTATGACAACATCAAATTAATGCTGCTCATTCATACTACCTTTCAGGTAGTTCCCTGACGTCAATACGGACATTTAAAAGACTCTCTACAAGTAATGAGTGCGAAATGTGTAGGCGCCGACTCGGACTTCAATTGTGAGCCGACTCCGTTCAGACCGCTCAAGAGTCAGTTCCGCTTCGACCTCCCCGGAATTGGTTCCACTTCAGCCGCTCCGGAGCCGGCTCTCGTACAAAACTAGTTTTTTTGTATTAGGCACCCGACCGCCCCCGGGTCAGCTCCACAAATTTCTGGAGCGGTTCGGAGCCGGTTCCGGCTTCGGAGTCGTTTTTCCCATCACTATGTGTTTTTTCAGCTATACTAAGCACTGTATTCGGAATTCGTAGAAAAAAACTCAATCGGAGGACCTTTTCCAATCATTCTGTAGTATGTTTGGAGACTTAAGTAGTATGTTTGCCCATTTAAGATAAGCAGACCCAAGACCATCTCAGATCATTTATAATAACCGTTTTTTTTCCTAGATTATTTCTTTAACTTTAAGTCGATATAGATGGGATTTGAACCCTTTGTCATTTTTTTATTTATTATCCATTATTACGGCTTGACGCCGTATTGTCTCCTCAGATCATTTATAATAACCGTTTTTTTTTCCTAGATTATTTCTTTAACTTTAAGTCGATATAGATGGGATTTGAACCCTTTGTCATTCGTGTTAGCCACTAGCGTCACGCACTAGTGCTAAAAACATCAGATAAATATATCGTAATAATGCTACGATTGAAAACTATTGATACAAAATATTTGTACTGAACATAACTACACCTTCCGGATGTCCCAAACTTGACATGACAAACATTGGTATTTAAACAACTGTACTCATTTTTCAAACAACTCATTAAATACGTGTTTTGGACCTTTATGTGTTTCAATCGGCCCGGTGGTAGATGCGACAGTGGCGCAGGCGCAGGACTGTGGTTCATGTCTCATCTGGGCCGTTCTCCCACAGTGAGGACTGACTCCAACTATGCGGTACCAATAAGTCTAGTAAGCCAAAAATGGCAGGCATGATCTATAACAGGTCGTTAGGCCAAGAATGAAGAAGAAGAAGTGTTTCAATCCAAGAGTGCCTTGTAAGTAAAAGACTCCACAAAAGACAGAAGCATCCGAGTTCCTGCAAAGGTACTCGGCGTAATATCTGCATCTTCTTCTTCTTTGGCACTACAATCTCGCGAGGTATTGGCCTGCTATTGCCAGTTTCTGTGACTTAGTTTTTACCCGTAGCTGTCAGTCCTGCGTACGGGGAGGCGGTTCACCGGGAATCGAGCCCCGGTCCTGCCGTGTTAAGACCGGCGCTGCTATCGTATATACTATCGGGACGCCCCGGCAAAGATAAAAAATACAATAACGAAAACTCTTGCAACAGGATAGGTTGGAGACACATAAGTCTTGACCAACAAATTCTTGGTTACTTTCAAGAGTTTAATGCGAGTTCTCGAAGGTAGAATCGAAACCGACTGAAAATCTCATGCAGGAGTCATCTAACGAGAGACTGCTACCACTGATCTACAGTTTAGACTTCCCGTTAGCTGTTGCGAATACGTAACTATTTTACAGCAGTCTTCAGGAAGAATTATAACAATATGACATTCCATTAGTATTTTTAAAACACGTCTATTAACGACGAATTTGCTACCAGAAAAATACGCAATAAATAACAACCTTTAATAGCAGATCTTGAACGTGCTTACAACGCTCACTCAAGTCCTTTTTTTTCCCTGACTAATAGAGTTCATGCTATCAACTCGCAAATACATTGTATTTCGCTCGTTACATCCCTTTTGTACTGTTGCTCTACCCCTGTTTACACCTAACGCCAAGATTGACCAGCAACGCGAAATAGAAGGGCGCCTGTCTCGTTTCATTTGTGCGGTACAGCTTTCGTATCGATATGGTTGCCACTTTAAAATCCCGTCATCACCGCCCTGTCACACGGCAACTTCTAAACGATGTGTGTGTGTGCTCGTGTGGGTCTTTTTTCAACCAGCAAATCAATCATTTCGATTATTTCGGCAAAACTGTCACAAAGCGCACCCAAAATGTTGGAAAACTGTACACTGAGTCGACCACCGCAAGCAAGCTGTACGGCAGCACGGCAAAGCACTAGCTTGAGAGGGAAGCAGCAGTAACAAAAAAACATAATAATAAGGGTTGAAAAAGTGCACAAATCAAAAGGGAGTACGAGAAGGATGGGAAGTATCGCAACAATAAAGCAGCTTCCAAAGTGGCAGGCTTCGGCAATCGAAGTAGCAATAGTGGTTCATTATGTTCGAAGCCTCGTCGTTTTATTTTAGCGTTTTCGTTCCCTCTCCTAGTTTTCAAGTCCAATCTGGCCCTCATTTTCTGTTGATCTTCGCTATTGTGATCCGAGACCGTAGCAACCCTTTTTTAGTGATGTTTTTTTTTTGCCTCCGAAGACCGAGAAAATCCTTATTTTATTTTATCACTTTACAGCCCGCGGAAATGCGAAAGGATCGGAGCGAGTGTGGTTAGGTGAAAGGAATAGCTGAAACAGGCACCGGTTGGCAAATGTTTGAAAATCGAACGGATGACAAATGATTTGTTTGAGAAATATTTATGATTCAAGCGTGCACATGGAAGGGAGTTAAATTGTAAGTGCGATAAATAATCGGTTGTGCATTTTTAACATGTGCATGTGGGAGCTTATGTGTATTGTGAGGGCAGCGAACTATCCGATTTATTTTATAAGTAATAGTTAAAAACAAAACTTTTGTTAGTTGTATTAGGTCTTGCTTTAAGTTCTTATGAAATCGAGTGAGACTTTTGCAAAACAACAAGCATAAGTCTTACTATATACTAGCATGTTGATAATGAGAAGAAGCTTTCGTATAGTACATTATTTTTCCCTACTACATCTCACAAAGTCAGGTGCAAAGTCAAGTCAACGCTGCAGAGTCCTAACGTGAAGCTTGAAGTACTTTTCAATGCATGTTAATTTGTACAAAGTCTTCATCTAGACTGTTCTCGGTGCAGCTGAGCATACGTAGAACGAGAGTGTGTGTATGTGTGTGGTATAATGTTCTCTACACTAGTACTTAGGAAAAAAAAATTAACAGATTTTGGAAGCTACTTAAATTCTATAAATTACATGATCACATGATCTCCAGATTCTTCTACCAAGATTCCATAGTTTTTTTTTTCATTTCCACTTGTTCAATTTTTTGTAAGAAATAGCCTCTATATCATGAACAAGGAACTCTGACAAAATCCTCTTCCGTAAGATTTTTGACAAAATATCTACTAATGTCGCTTCCCATCGCTTACGTGTACGTCCTCCCCTGCTAATCCCTTTTGGCCGTACACGGTTTTCCCAGAGCGATCCATGGATGCGTGCGTTACGGGCATTCAATTCGGTTGGTGATCTGTTTGATCACGATGTCTCTATTAATTGTTTCCGTTGCCGTCTTTTGTCATCCTCATCCTAATGTCTATTAATTCCTTTCCACAATCACAGCTCCGCTTGTCCCTTATGTTGTTCTCCGTATGTTAATGTATGTTGTAGTTCTAAGATATTTGACTATGTAAAGCCCTTGTGGCAAACAATTTTATTAAATAAATAATAATAATAATAATAATGTGCAGCTAATTTGACATGCTAGAATCGACTGGACTACATCTCTGAGACATGGACTCAGACTATTTAGACCACTCACAATCTAGCTCCAATGTCTGTCAATCGAATATAACGGCCATCAACGCCATCACTCCATCAAAATTTAGGCCTAACACGCATCCTCTGATAATATAATAAAATCGCCCAATTTTGTTAAATCTAAGTTCTGGTGCGCTATACTAATGTTGTAGGATCCGAGGCCCTGTATAAGGTTACACAGGCTCTCCTACCCATCTCCTATTTCGTCACGTCTCCGCCGTGCAGCGAATTAGGCTCGCCAGGCTCCGGTGGGCTGATCATGTCATGAGAATGGCACCGGACGACCCAGCCCGTAAAGTCCTTTTAGGCCGTCCACATGGACAGAGGAGGCCCAAACTGAGATAGAGTGATGACGTTAATTCGTCCGCTATAACGGCCGAGATATTGGATTGGCAGACGACGGCGCTAGACCGTGAACGGCAACGAAGATTGTTGCAGCCGACCAAAACCGCAAAACGGTTGTAGCGCCTGGTAAGTAAGTAAGTAAGGTGTCGTTATTGAACGAACCGATTTGGATTGCTTCTTTTGTAAAACTTTGTAGAAGATCTAAGGATCTAACAAGCTTGAATGTGCAAAACCTATCTGTCGCGATTATTCTAATCTTTGTGGTGTTGGATCTTTTTGTACTTCTGATCTGAAATCAAAAAAGAAATAGAAAGTTAGTTGATACTGAGGCTTTCACTATTTTTGAGACGAAAATAATTATAACAACTATAAGAAGCAATAGTTGTAAATTAGATGTTCAGATTTCCATCTCTGTATGACCATATATGCGATGACTAGCAGATAATTTTCGATATTGGTACTCTAATGAACTATTTCTTCCACAAATAAGACCAACTAATCTTGACGATTTGTCTTTATTATATGTTAAGATGGTGCATTATTATTCAGAGAATTGCATAAGACACCTAAATAAAACTTACTCGCTTACTTCAAACAAAAAGTTCAAGAGAAATAAAGAGCATAAGAAGTTTTGGAATACCACATTAAACTATTTCCAAAAACTTCAACCAAATAGGTAATATCATCCCGACCATTCAGTTACGGCTTTAATTAAATTATGGAAGGAATAAATGACATCTCTATAAGGGTAGTAGTTCTAAAGAAGAGACATACTAAACATTAATCCATAAATAATACAATCTAACAGAGAAAAATAACGTAAAAAGTTCTTAGATGTACAACTTGCACAAATGTAATGAAATAGCTCGGAAAAAGAAGAAATAACATATAGAAAACTTGCTTTATAACATAAAGAACGAACATAACCGTAGTGAAACAAATAATAAGAAAAAACAAACATATGCTGGCAAATTTGGAATAAAAAAACGAATAATTGTGTTGTGCATTTGACACTCGCAAGTAGAAGCAAACAAAACTCATTAACGCAATGAACATTGTGTGGAAAAATATTTTTTCTCCACCAGAAAACTAATTACATAGAAAGACCTATCTGCCTACTTAGCATGGGGTTTGCAGATTAAATGAAACCTTAGGGCAAGAGAGAGGGCGAGAGACAAGGACAGAGTGCAGGAGAATCGTAATAAAAAGGGGTAAAGTCTAGAG
This sequence comes from Anopheles maculatus, assembly GCA_002091835.1. NCBI lineage: Eukaryota > Metazoa > Arthropoda > Insecta > Diptera > Culicidae > Anopheles > Anopheles maculatus. The sequence continues at coordinate 154,169 of KZ062319.1, forward strand.
CATGGACCTGATCCCGTTTTACGATCGACGAGTTGTCCGCCGCAGCAGCGCGATACCAAGAAACGCCCCGAAGCCATCTTCCGCGAGCAGCACTTGCCATCTTCAGATAAGTAGCGCCAACCCCCGTTCCTTAAGGATGGCATATGCTTTGAAAGTCTGCCGTCTTTAGCAAATTCGACGCTGACACGATGACGACGATGATGGGAAACTAATCCCTACACCGGTAGCCGTATCCGCCCGCATCCGGACCGGCCGGCGTGGTGGTGATCAAACACCGAAATAAAATCGTTTTACAGCGCCCAGCAACGTTTATGCCCGGCGGATATTAGAGTTATTAAAAATTGCCTTTCCTTCCGTCCGCCGGAACAGCCCCCGAGAACGAGTATCGGTCTTAGCGTATTTTATGGCTTTCTAAGAGAAAACGGATTGAGCGATGAAATAGGATTACTCTCCTCCTTCCAGCTCAAGTAGCGAGGCAACACACAAAAAAGCAACATGGCCGCTCGAATGTTCCTTGCGGGAAAATTAGATTCTGCAGTTGGTTTTTTCTACGCCGCAGCGTAACCCGTTCTTATCAGGGCGCGCACATCTTCGGATGCTCTAAAGTGCTGGATTGCGGGCTGTTAAGCACTAGCGCCCGGTTGCAGATGCAGAAACAATCCAATACCAAGAAAAAGAAATTCTCGAAAAACCACCCAAGATGCGCTATAAAATTTAATTAAATTTTCCAGGTCCAGGTTGTCACTAGGGACCTTCTGTTGCGTGCCGGAAATTATGACACCAAATGAGGCTCAAACGCGGTGTTCGATGAGCTTTAGATGTTTATGTATAAATAGAACTTTTTTCTACTTTTGAGTGCTATGAAGAACCCTTAGAAAAGGGTTTTATAAACGATGGGTGAGATTTGGGTGGTAGTATTAATAATTTTAACCATCGAGGGTCGGTGACGTTGGAAATAAAATGGTGAGGATGGATTTTAATGCCATTTTAATGCTCAGCCTGGTCTGGCACGTTACCAGCAGTGTCATTATTGAAACAATTCTGGTCGTCTTTAACAAGCAGCCATTAAGAATTGCGGAATTCCTTCGTCCGAGCATCGTCATCTGCAAGACATGCTCGCATCCTGCACACTCAATCTAATGCGTCCTGGGACATGCACCCGCTTACTGCCCAAGGACATTACCGGCCGATCCGTTCTGTCAAACACGCTCAATTATCACATCCTCCCGTGGGTGATGAGCAGCTAGAACCTCAAAAGACTCCTTTACGATGTATTGCATATCGCCAACCAGACGCAAAGAAGTCGGCCCGTTGCAGGACAATAACCATCCACAAATTGCTGCTTATGGGAATAGATCTATTTCGGTGCGCATAAAACAAGACCCTATAGCTTTATGGCTTTACTGAGCTGTCATTATCTTCTTTCCAGGGACACAAGCAAGGAACACCCAGTAAGCCCATTTCCGTCACTTTGGTGCGTTCAATCGAGCGTGAAGAATTTTATTGGTGCATGATGACATTAAGCCAAGAAAAAAAACACCATCTCATTGCATTACTCTACTTCCCGCTACCAATGAGATCCTTCAAGGTCCTTTTACTTCCCAGCTTCTCCATAAGTCTATTATCGTCAGTTGCAACCGAAACCCATTTGCCGGCAAACATTTCGCCTAAAGTTGACCGACAACAAACAGACCGACAGGACGAAGCGGGTAACGGCTCAAAACTATGGGTGGGCGTGTGGTCGTCCGCTTTGGTTGGCTTTCTCGCCGAACCGAAGTTGTGACAACTTGTTTTTTTGGGCTGGCGTGACTTTAGCACTCCCGGACATTGCACACACACACACACACGTGCATTTTGCCACGGTTCACCCATTATACCCGGCCGAGACCTTGTAAACCAGTTCCAGAAGGTGAAGATTTCGGCTAAATAAACATGTTCGTCGGAGTCCCAACGTTATCCAGGGGTGGTCACCTCCAGGGATGATGACAGTGGTGGGTTTTCGTTGGCCACCTCCGGTGTGGCGACAAACGGGACCATCACAGTCGGAGTTATCTGGTGCGGCTACCTGCGTTGTGCATTTGACACTCGCAAGTAGAAGCAAACAAAACTCATTAACGCAATGAACATTGTGTGGAAAAATATTTTTTCTCCACCAGAAAACTAATTACATAGAAAGACCTATCTGCCTACTTAGCATGGGGTTTGCAGATTAAATGAAACCTTAGGGCAAGAGAGAGGGCGAGAGACAAGGACAGAGTGCAGGAGAATCGTAATAAAAAGGGGTAAAGTCTAGAGCATGGACCTGATCCCGTTTTACGATCGACGAGTTGTCCGCCGCAGCAGCGCGATACCAAGAAACGCCCCGAAGCCATCTTCCGCGAGCAGCACTTGCCATCTTCAGATAAGTAGCGCCAACCCCCGTTCCTTAAGGATGGCATATGCTTTGAAAGTCTGCCGTCTTTAGCAAATTCGACGCTGACACGATGACGACGATGATGGGAAACTAATCCCTACACCGGTAGCCGTATCCGCCCGCATCCGGACCGGCCGGCGTGGTGGTGATCAAACACCGAAATAAAATCGTTTTACAGCGCCCAGCAACGTTTATGCCCGGCGGATATTAGAGTTATTAAAAATTGCCTTTCCTTCCGTCCGCCGGAACAGCCCCCGAGAACGAGTATCGGTCTTAGCGTATTTTATGGCTTTCTAAGAGAAAACGGATTGAGCGATGAAATAGGATTACTCTCCTCCTTCCAGCTCAAGTAGCGAGGCAACACACAAAAAAGCAACATGGCCGCTCGAATGTTCCTTGCGGGAAAATTAGATTCTGCAGTTGGTTTTTTCTACGCCGCAGCGTAACCCGTTCTTATCAGGGCGCGCACATCTTCGGATGCTCTAAAGTGCTGGATTGCTGGCTGTTAAGCACTAGCGCCCGGTTGCAGATGCAAAAACAATCCAATACCAAGAAAAAGAAATCCTCGAAAAACCACCCAAGATGTGCTATAAAATTTAATTAAATTTTCCAGGTCCAGGTTGTCACTAGGGACCTTCTGTTGCGTGCCGGAAATTATGACACCAAATGAGGCTCAAACGCGGTGTTCGATGAGCTTTAGATGTTTATGTATAAATAGAACTTTTTTCTACTTTTGAGTGCTATGAAGAACCCTTAGAAAAGGGTTTTATAAACGATGGGTGAGATTTGGGTGGTAGTATTAATAATTTTAACCATCGAGGGTCGGTGACGTTGGAGATAAAATGGTGAGGATGGATTTTAATGCCATTTTAATGCTCAGCCTGGTCTGGCACGTTACCAGCAGTGTCATTATTGAAACAATTCTGGTCGTCTTTAACAAGCAGCCATTAAGAATTGCGGAATTCCTTCGCCCGAGCATCGTCATCTGCAAGACATGCTCGCATCCTGCACACTCAATCTAATGCGTCCTGGGACATGCACCCGCTTACTGCCCAAGGACATTACCGGCCGATCCGTTCTGTCAAACACGCTCAATTATCACATCCTACCGTGGGTGATGAGCAGCTAGAACCTCAAAAGACTCCTTTACGATGTATTGCATATCGCCAACCAGACGCAAAGAAGTCGGCCCGTTGCAGGACAATACCCATCCACAAATTGCTGCTTATGGGAATAGATCTATTTCGGTGCGCATAAAACAAGACCCTATAGCTTTATGGCTTTACTGAGCTGTCATTATCTTCTTTCCAGGGACACAAGCAAGGAACACCCAGTAAGCCCATTTCCGTCACTTTGGTGCGTTCAATCGAGCGTGAAGAATTTTATTGGTGCATGATGACATTAAGCCAAGAAAAAAAAAACCATCTCATTGCATTACTCTACTTCCCGCTACCAATGAGATCCTTCAAGGTCCTTTTACTTCCCAGCTTCTCCATAAGTCTATTATCGTCAGTTGCAACCGAAACCCATTTGCCGGCAAACATTTCGCCTAAAGTTGACCGACAACAAACAGACCGACAGGACGAAGCGGGTAACGGCTCAAAACTATGGGTGGGCGTGTGGTCGTCCGCTTTGGTTGGCTTTCTCGCCGAACCGAAGTTGTGACAACTTGTTTTTTTGGGCTGGCGTGACTTTAGCACTCCCGGACATTGCACACACACACACACACGTGCATTTTGCCACGGTTCACCCATTATACCCGGCCGAGACCTTGTAAACCAGTTCCAGAAGGTGAAGATTTCGGCTAAATAAACATGTTCGTCGGAGTCCCAACCTTATCCAGGGGTGGTCACCTCCAGGGATGATGACAGTGGTGGGTTTTCGTTGGCCACCTCCGGTGTGGCGACAAACGGGACCATCACAGTCGGTTATCTGGTGCGGCTACCTGCGTGTTTTGTGGGTCCGATAAGTGGGCCGAACCCAGCGGGAACAGTTTATCAGTCACTCTGGGTGGGATCGGTACTGGTCGGGAAGGAGTGCCGGACCGGCTACTGATTGTCGGGACATGTGGTACCATGCCTTTCGGTGATTGTTTGTGCTTGTTGTCGTTGCTGGCGGGTTTATTGTTTTCTTTCGGCAAACAGATACAAACGGGATGCAAACGGATGACCACCGGCGAAGTTGTAAATTCTACTTTAACTACATAGTCTCAATAAATGAAAGCTGGGGCATTCGGGAACTTCAGTATCAGAGCACTCACTCAAACATAGTATCGATGTCCCATTGCAGACCGATTATAAATTCATAGGTTAGAAGTTACTGTCCCCAGTAAAAGCCCTCAGTAAGATCAATTCTCAAACCTCTAAAACCCGACTCTGAGAAGGTTCTGTTCTTCACGCCCGCAAAAAGGTGGCATAAATTATCAGCCGATCAACCACCGTTTGATTGATGGTTTTCCGGCCGTTTTGCACCGAGAACCACTTGGCGCCCTGTCCGAGAAAAAGGGGTTTAACCGTAATCGGTTCGTTGGGCTCGGTGATAGCGCCCAGGAGATTGATGATACAACCGACGCGCCGGTGATAAGCCGCACTAGTCGCGGAAAGATGTGATTCGCGCACTCTGTATGCAAATGAAAGACTCGGTCTCGTTCGTTCTTTCCTTCTTTCTCTCTCGGGAGCGGTGAATCCATCATTCGAAGATGCTGAAGGGTGTCCGGATATCCTGCCGCAACAACCTGCAGGAAATGAGCAACGCCAGCAAACGGGACAAATGGGGAAAGACTTGACAGCGTCGCTGACAACGAACCCTACCACCTCCGTGGGGAATGGCAACAAATTAAATAGTGTAATGCTTACCAGTCATGCCTTGCGGACACATTCTGGAGGTGATTTGAATGATTCTTCACACAAATCCACCCCTACGTGTTTTTTTTTTCGCTTGTACCTCACTTGTTAAGAAGCGGAAAAAGAGGCGAACGATCCCGTACTTGTTTTGCATACGCCAGG
>KZ062319.1:159622-170664 GCA_002091835.1 Anopheles maculatus
AAGAGCGTTTTGATTGACAGCGAAACCACACCCTTCGACATGCCATCGCTCAGACCCATCATGTGTAATGATCCGACGGTCTGACGCGTTTCGCCACTGCGGCGATGTCAGCTTCCCGGCAACAGGCCCCGCGTTGGCAATTCATAAATCAACGTGTAACATCAGGGTGACATTTACATGAAACTTGATACTTAACCCAGGGCGAAGTCGATCTGATTTTTTGTGTTGGTGTTGCTTTCTTTGCTGTCTTCGTTAAGAGCTCGCGCGAGGATGGCTGAGGATTACTATTGCGATGTAGAACTTGACGAACGTGTCAGGTCAATGGGTGTTTCTGTATGCTTCCCTTCCCAGCGACACGACTTGCTTGACGTTGTCTAATCGTATCGATTCTTATTAGGAGCTTACGTTAGCAGTTTAAGTTACCTGCTTTTGGGTTAACTAGATAAAATTGGTGTCTAAGTGTTATTCGCTGTTGGACGTTTTAGGCAAGAAGTAGACGTGGCTAGAGGAAATTATTTATTGTTATTCAAAATTGAAGGAATTTTGATTAGGTTTTTATAAAGCATCTTGCCTTCAGTATGGACTGATTACATCTGTGGAGGAGGCTAGTACTTGCCAGAAAGACCTGTCAAGGTAGCAGTGCCAAAAAAGAAGAAGAATGAGAAAATATCCATTCTGCTTCTACAAAACACTTGCTGCGAGAATTCTTAACAAACTCAGAATGAATTAGCAAATGTGACTTCTCGTTAAAAAACCGCATCTAGACTCTTCCAGCCTGAGAGTTTTAACCCATATAAGAACCTTTTCTTAAGCCACGATTAAGTTCCTGCAGTACTGCATAAAAAAATGAACATAATTCGCTCTTTGATACATTGACACCTATAAGCTATACTGTTAGCTATCCTAAAATTCCAGCGTTCAGATTTCCAGATATAACGACGAATCTTGCCATAGACCTGTTCCGGGTACAAGTGACCAACAATACTATTTTGAAATGGATAATTTTCGTCAGCGACAGCACTTTGTTCAGACAAAGTTACATAATTGTTTCAACACTTAAAATGATACAGCACAAGAAAAATACAGAACAATATTGTCTGGCGTTCTTTCGTGCTCGTTTTTAGATGGTTCGTTTTTTTTCTCTTCGTAAGCTGTAACGATGAATAGAGGGTAGAACGGAAAGCAATGCAAAATCGCCGGAGTAGTAAACATGTAAAATCCTGGGGCTGGTACTTTACAGTGGTGTTAGGTACCTAAGTAATCGAACAATAGTCTGAATCCGGACCACTGGTGCATTTGTTTACTACATATATTCGACTTCTTAGAAGTCGAGCCGTGTGGAGCGCTTTAATCTTCTTCTTCTTCTTCTTCTCTGGCACTACAACCTCGTGAGGTCTTGGCCTGCTAGCTATTGCTAACTCTCTGTGACTTAGATTTTACCCGTAGCTGAATAGTCAGTCCTGCGTACGGGTGGCGGTCCGCCGGGATTCGAACCCCGGTCCTGCCGTGTGAAGACCGGCGCCGCTATCGTATATACCACCGGGCCGTAGCGGAGCGCTTTAATAAACGTTAATAATTAACCTGCAAAACCAGTACAGTGGAGTGTCCCAGTACATTACAATTGGAACTCATTGAAATTCAAGGAAATGATTACATAAAAGACAAATTTAAAGAAGGGTTAATTGATTTTTATAAATATTTGCGAGAAAAGGATTTTCCAAACATGAATGATTTAGGTTGTAGGTATGCATCAATTTTCGGAACAACATATTTATGCGAACAAACATTTTCGCGCATGAAATATGTTAAAAATAACTATCGATCCAATTTGACGGATAATCATTTGGAATCAATACTTATGATAGGAACGTCAAATCTAAAACCGATATTCACAACGATTACAGCATCCAAGAAACATTTTCTTCATTCACATTAGTTGATAAATAAAGTTGACAAATTATACATGTTATACAAAGTAAAGTTGTTTCATTTAAGTAGGTTAAGACTATAGGTAACTTGAATATAAAGAATTGGTATGGTTTCCTACGCGATGATTATATTTCATGTAAAATTCATCTAAAAAAAACTGCTTCACCACTCTATCATGAATACATACCTACCTACCACAACCACACAACCCGCCCCCCCCACGAAAAAAAAATGCACATGATTAACTTTCAGTGGCCCTCAGTACCATTCGTAACCCAACAATGCGGCCCGACAACTAAAACGTTTGGAGACCCCTGATCTAGATGGCCGAACAAGAATTTACGGGATCATTTGATGCGATTCTATGGAGCTGGCCTACTCACCGGAGCGTTGCGAGTCTGATTCGCAACGTACGGGTTTGGACAGAGTGCAGGTCTCGCAGGCGTTTGTGATTACTAGGTCTATTAAGGTTCTATACAGTCCCTGTTTCGGATGTCGCGACAGCTGTTTCTCGTCAGGCTGTAGTGGAAAAGTTTCCTCAAGCTGTAGTACCAGTTGGCAGTTAGCGAGTATCTGAACATGTATGTTGTAAGCAGTGCTGACTACTGACCCCACATAATAGAATAGTTATACATCTTCCTCATCTAATTAACAAAGGTTTCAAAACGAACTTAGTTATCCAAGAGTCCTAGACGACCAATTATATGTTGCCATATGAGGGACCATGTCATTCTAGTGATGTTCGACCAAGGACACTTGACGCTCAAATAACCAGCGTCTTGTCGTCCAACGAACGTCATAGTCGCCTCGATTACCCTTGTGTCCTCAGGGCCTTATCGTTCATAATTCGGTTTTATTCAAGAAGCGTTTTTACTAAAACAATATTACAATTTTGTCCTCATTTGCTCTTTTAGCTATCTCTTCGTTTATACTTCGTCCCTTGGCTTCTTGATGACTATATACATCACTGCTTTGGATGCGAGATTATCACACTCTTGCCTGCTATTGAGTTTTACTTCAAAATTCTCCAACAATCTTGGGTTCTGTAACCTATATATACATTAAATAAATAAATTAAGTCAAATTAATTTCCAAGATTTGTTTGTCCTGCTTGTTATCCATCCATATTTTACCAAGGTTTTAATGCCTGTATTATTTTCTAATCCTATTCCTGTTTCTGTTGTACTTACATCATTTAAGGCTCATATTTCATGCATCGAAATAAGTAAGTAACATTAAGTACATTACAATTTACTTTAGCTACTAATATTTCGATATGGATAATGAAAACAGAAACATCGAAGAAAAACACTATAACGTCTTTGCAAAGATTCTTACAGCAATTCCATCCTTACCAAAACGCTCCTTGCCGTAGCGATCAAGTTGTGATAAATCTCATTTAAGCGCACATTAATTTGCTCAACGAGCATTCGTCCACTTGATATGCCATATTAAACACAAGCCCTGACAACAACCCTCGGAGTTTTCGGTTCTCTGCGCCCGGTAAAAACGGTACACCCGACACCCGAACACAGCTCACCTAATCCCGTCAGCAAGACAAATGAGCACAAGAAAAATAGGATCACATTAGCGTTTGAAAGCTGTAACGAAATTGGATAATGTTTCGTGTCCACTGCGGCACGGAAGGGACCAATTTTTCGTGTTACAAAATATTATTACAAACTTGCTGGTTTTGGTGTCATCTTTGTCGGGCTTTTGAACAAAGTAAAGCTTAAGCCAAGCAGCATGCGTTTGTGAGATTTGTTTGGTTGCAAAAGGAAAAAAAAGGTTATTCATTTGAACGAAAACAGAAAACCAAACGGTTGGGTTTTAATCCAGCAAAAGACTCAATGTCCCTTTTCTGTTTGTTGTCTGCCCATTCCCTTAGGATGCATGTCAAAGTGACCACATACGGACTTGTCCGTTCCTTGCGCGTGACTAAACAAACGCACCAACACAAAACTGTTACTTGTCATGCTCGGTTAATGCTCCGGTTGGAAGTTGTCCCCAGGCTCCATTCTTTTTTACTGGAAACAGAAGCACTGACTGGAGTGAGATTTCGTGTAAGCGATTTGCAAAATTACGAACCTCGGCAAGATATTTCGCAAAACGAAAACAAACAGCAAGGATAAAAACATAAGACCAAAATGAGCATTTCGTGACGAATAAACAAACGAGCAGCAGCAGCAGCAGAAGCGTCAAGTGCAACAGACAAACGCAGTGTCTGCTGTATCGGTCACACATGTGTGCCCGCTACGAGTGCGTTTCGTCCTCAAGGATATCCTTCCCAAATAATCCCGAGCACCGAATCATCCGAGCGCTGCAACCGTTTCGCGGCTCGACGTAATTCATTTTCATCTGCAGTCAAATGGTATTTAAGTTAATTGAAATTAATGTCATCGTCGGTCCGGTGCTTTATCTGTGTTTGTCCGGCTTTGGTTGGCATCCTCTTGACCGACCCGACCGGGTTCAGGTCGGGTTCGCTGCTTCACTTCATTAGGGTGCGAACGGAACCGGGAAACGGAACGGCAGGAAACGCAGAGCAAACAGTCTCAGCAACAGGCATTACGCAAGGGATAAGCAAGGGGAAAACAAGAAGAAAAACACAGGGAAAGGATATTCAAAAGGACACACAAAGCAAACACAGGCAAATGGAAGAAGAAAAGCAAAGGACACAATTCATCCCGCACACGGATGGTCAAGCGTGATGAAATTTGGTTTGATTCCTTTTCCTTTATTTCCTCCCTGTATGCGTTTTTTTTTCCTGTTTCCATTTTGATAAGTTATGTTGCAAGTCCTTTTTATCTTTTGTTGCTGTACTATGCATTCGCATTTCAGTTTCAAATTCATTTACGGATGCTTTTTCATTCCTATTTTTTTTGCCTTCTGCTGTTCTCCAATAGCGTGGAAAAGGCAATTCATCCCTTTTCCTGCTTTTGTTTTTGCATTTTGGGTTTTGGTTTGTTTTTTTGTAAGTTTGGTTTTGCTTTGCATCGTTTAGCAAACGGCACTTTCTTCTGGAGCGATGAATTATTGCATTGCAGTGACCATTGTGCCACATTTGGAACCGTTTTGCATTCGACCGGCAAGTTGGCGTAAATCACTTTCGGCATGGTTGTAGCGACGTGTTTGTTGCGCATGTTTCGCCGCCATGTAGTTGCAGGTTAGAATTATTTAAATGATACGATTTGTTATGAATAATTAATTTGGATTTAAAATTTCCCGTTTCGTTTTAATCGTTATTTATAATAATTTAGTATTTTTTAATTCATTACTCGTTGAGTTAAGGATATTTGAAAAAAAAACCTTAAAAATATTTGTTTAACGTGTTAAAGCTATCGTCCTGTTTTTTACAGGTTACAACACTATAACCTCGAGAGGTGACCAGTGTTGATCTCCAACCCAAGGTTCAGTGCCGCATGCTCGATCCTTTGGTAAGCTTCTGCTACATAGGAGAGCCTCAAACCAATGATGTCTATGTCATCAGCGTATGCCAAGATCTGGAGTGACTTATAGAAGATGCTCCCCGAAGTTTCCACCTCCGAGTCTCGGATGGCCCTCTCTAGCGCCAGATTGAATAGGAGGCAAGCAAGCCCGTCTCCCTGGCGCAGACCCTTGGTGGTAGCAAAGGGCCCTGAGAGTTTTCCATCCACCTTCACCTGGCATGTGATGTTGGTCATTGTCATACGTACAAGTCTGGTAAGCTTGGCCGGGATTCCAAATGAGCTCATTGCGTCGTATAGTTTTACCCTGGCTATGCTATCGTATGCGGCTTTAAAATCAATGAAGAGATGGTAGGAGTGTAGCTGCTGTTCCGCCATCTTCTCCAAGATTTGCCGCATGGTGAATATCTGGTCAGTGGTTGATTTTCCGTTTCGGAATCCTCTTTGATAGTTTCCAACTATCTCTTCAACGAATGGGACAAGCCTGTCTTGTATAACTAGGGAGAGAATCTTGTAGGCGGTATTCAAAAAGTTAAGTTATTAAGAGTTAAGGATATTTGAAAAAAAAAACCTTAATAGTATTTGTTTAACGTGTTACAACACTATAACCTCGAGAGATGACCAGTTATTTGTAGGTTCCTTGACGTAAGTCCTGCAAACTGGATTTTTTCACCTAGGAAAAATAAATAATGGATGTTATGGCGATGGCCAAAACAATAAGACCACCTGGTTATGAAAAGACGTGAAGGTGAGTTTACTGTTAATTGCAAAACTCCCAAATCTATTTTTGACCAACCAAAATGTGTAGTTACGTTGATAAACATAATTGTGATCTAACTTTAAGAAACATATCAATTGAATAGTTATTTTTCGCAGTGTCCTGTTACATCGCTCAGTACTTGATAAGATTTTTAAAAGGTTCTAGGAATATTATCAATATTGACACTTGTCATCAGCTCAGGCGCATCGATCTCTCTAGTTTGCTTTGTTGAATTTCCATAGATCCTAAATTATTTGACAACCGACTGAAAGACAAACACTAAACTAGTATACTAATCTAAAGTGCACCCGCCATCCTTGGATGAAGTCATCAGTGCTATCAGACAGCTGAGCTGGTGGCTGAACTATTCAAGATGGGCCCGGAGAGGCTTGCCGCGATTATGCTTGATGTTAGGATATGCGACCAGGAAGAACTACCGGACGACTGGAAACTGGGTGTTATTCACCCAGTGTACAAAAAGTGCGGCAGACTGGACTGTGCTAACTTCCGAGTCATCACAGTCCTGAATGCTGCCTACAAGATCCTGTCCCGAATACTCTTCTGCAGACTTGCGCCCCTTGCTACAGATTTCGTCGGGAGCTACCAAGCTGGATTTGTTGGAGGAAAATTCACTACCGACCAAATCTTCACTTTACGGCAGATCCATCATAAGTGCCGGGAGCACCAGATCCCCACCCGTTCATCGACTTCAAGGCAGCCTACGACACCATAGAACGTACCGAGCTATGGAACATCATGCAGCAGTACGGTTTCCCTGCGAAGCTGGTACGGCTGTTGAGGGCTTCGATTTACGGTGTGCAGTACAAGGTGAGACTGACGAACAAGCTGTTGAAATCGTTCGAATCTCATAGGGGACTGAGGCAACGGCGGACGGACTCTCCTGTGTGCTGTTCAACATCGCTCTGGAAGGTGTCATGCGAAGCGTGGGCTTCGACATCTGGGGCACGATTTTTACCCGGTCTCTCCAATTCCTTGGCTTCGCGGATGACATCGACATCATCGGGCGAACGTCTGCGGTGGTGTGCGAAGCGTATACCCAACTAAAACGCGAGGCCAATAGGATTGGATTGAGGATCAATGCGACGAAGACAAAGTACCTGCTTGCCGGAGGCTCTGACCGTGATAGAGCACGACTCGGAAGCAGAGTATCAGTTGACGGCGACGACCTAGAGGTAGTAGAGGAGTTCTGCTACCTTGGCACGATCGTAACTTCGGATAACAACGTAAGCAGCGAAATACGAAGGCGCATTGTTCAGGGGAATCGTGCCTACTATGGACTCCATAAACTCCTGAGAACCAGAAGACTCCAACAACGCACGAAATACGCTATATATCGCACACTGATACGGCCGGTAGTCCTCTACGGGCACGAGTCCTGGACTATGCTGGCGGAGGACGCCAATGCACTCGCCATTTTCGAGCTGAGCTGTTTGGCGATGCAAACATCCTGATGGTTGTCAAAGCCGGAAGGATACGCTGGTTCGGGCACGTGATGAGGATGCCGGACTCATGCCCTGCCGGAAAGGTTCTTTTCATCCAGCGAACTCGGTGGCTGGATCAGAGGGATAACGCTCCCTATATAGAGTAAGACCTGAGGGATAACGGATGCAGCCGGAGGTGGAGGAGTGCACCCATGGACCGAGATTCCTGAAGAACGACATCAGGCCATGTCTACTAGACGTGCTTCCTAGGAGCAGGCCAAGAAAGAAAGGAGACAAAGAATCTATAGCTCGGATCGAGCAAATCCGGCTAATAAGCAATCCTACGGGAAAACGATTCGGCGATATTCGATACCCATTCCGGCCGGTGCTACTACTCCCCCTACCACTGGACAGCCGAAATCAAACCCACTAGTGCTCGAAAATTTCAAATCACTACTGGGGAAATGATCTAAATACAAAAACATGAAAAGATTTCATGATTTTGTATCTTTACATGCAAACCCTTGTACCGCTAGAGCAATATACACCGCAATTTTATCAGAGTCCTACTACTCCCTTTAGGTAATCAACGCTTCTTTGCGAGAATGCCCATTGGCGTTGACAGGTGTTGAAATAATCTTCCCTATAGGACAGTTCCAGTATTTTTGGGACGCATCCTCTTCGGAGGCGTGCACAAATTTTGGTGTATTCAACACATGCTCTGAAGCTTTACACAAGATTGTTCCATGGTTGAAGCCATGAACTATTTATAAGAACTGTTTGCTAATATTTACTTTTTTCTAGTCTGTGTTTGATATATTATTAGGAATATCGCTTATATGGCTGACTGCTCAAGGCGATATTCTCGGTAATGAAACAGGGCCAATTCCCCCGTTTCCAATTTTTTTCACACCCCGCAACAGCTGTGCAACCTCGCCTGGTCCACTGACTGAGCATGAGAATGAACTCGAGTCCCTGATTTCACAGGCTCATGGTGTATCATGCGGTAATTCACATGATGTCGAGACCTGCGTCAAATCATTATGCGATGAATGCACATGTTCAAAGTATTGGCCGGCCCAGCTTGGTCATGTAAGGAACTCGAAGCGGAAAGACCCGGACTCTTAGCAACCGTCCGGGTTACAGGAAGGATCCCCTTTATCCTTTACTTCGCCTCTCTTTATCCCATGTCATAGATAGTACAGTAGATAGTAGTTGTTCTTTCTTTCGCGTGAGCTTTGTTGTGTGTTATGTTACAAATTTGGAAGTACATCGCTGGTCTGCAATGTAGGAATGTATACTGGTAGCTTTGGTGACTCTCCAAAGTTTCAGTGGCTCCCGCAGCCTAGCGTTTCATCGGCATCGGGATTGCTGATGGCATCTTCAGACCATTGGGTATGCTAATAGTTTGGAGGCAAATCCCGTCAACATCGACAACCAGATTACATTACATCAATTACAACAGCATCATCAACATCATTCCTGTAGATTGACAGCCGGAAGAGAAGAGTCGATGACACCATCAATTGATTGAAATACCGCATAAATATACATTTCATTCCGAAACAGCGTCAATCGCTTTTTAGAAACATTTACACTTTACAGCAAAGTGAAACATTGTCATCTAAACAGTAAACGTTTCAGTAATATTTCTCAAACTCTGCCCCAAACACAAAGGACGGAAAAACACAACAAAAAATCTGTCATCAAAAACCATTCCACCTGTACTGCGCTTACATCCTCTCTGGGGAAATAGCGCAATAGCCCTTGCTATTTCCGGGAAAATCACTTCCAAACAGGATTAACGGTGAGTTATGAGACCACATCGCGTCGAGGAAAATCAACTCCCTCCCCAGTCTCCTCCCACCCATCCACACGCACACACACACACACACACACACAGCGTCAGCATAAATAAAACATTGCGCTTTGCATAATCGCAATCCGTTCGAAACATTGTGAGCAGATTGTGTGCTGTCCCTCAAACCCGAGGTAACAATTTTCCCAGGCGAAAAATGTTTTCACAACCGTTTCACTCTCCAACACCTTAACGCCGCTCCCCCCTGTGTTTGTAAGCACATTGTTGCACAAATTCGGTGTCGTTGTGCCAGACAAACGGGCAAATTGCCACTTTGTTTGGCCGAGCAGTCCATCAACTGCTTACAGGCGTCGGTTTTTACAGCCTCCCACCACACACACACACACACATCTACCCAATGCATCCGGCCAGCGGTATTGGCAGTGTATTGCGCCAATAAATTGCACCGCACTTTGACGCCTTTGACGGGTCTTTCGGTCTCACCACGGTTTTTGTCGCTTTTAACAACGTTAGTCACTCATCAATCGCGGAAATCAATCATCAGCTTCCATTATGCTAACGCGTTGCTGGGAGGCTGGCTAGTGGCGGGGAGTTGTTTCCTGTGCCCTAGCAGTTATCCCTATTTGTGACGGCGCTTTATGGCCAATTCATTCCGGCCATCATCATTACGGCTGATGGAATGATAACACAAAAATGATTTAAACACTCTCCCAATTTCGCGCACCCAACGCACGGGGTAAGAAGCCTTACAATATTTACATCTGTTTTCCCACTCTACTCATCTCCCCCTCCCCTCTCCCCCACCTCCCCGCTCTCTCTCTCAACCCTCTCGACTGGGGCAGCGTTTGAAGTTCGTTGCAGGCGCAACAAAACGCACAATATCCCGTGTTTTAATTTCATTTAAAAACGCATTAAAATGCATCACCCCGGATTGCCCGTATCCATTTCCCGGTTACTTGTCCCCCCCCTTCTACTGCTTCTACTTCTTCTTTACCCGCTCATCTTTTACCACCTCCTACAACCCCTTTCTATCCATCGCCAGCAGTGGCAGTTCATCGACACTCACATGAAAAACTCACCTCCATCTGGGGCTTCGCTTTTTATTGTGTTTGTAAGCACATTGTTGCACAAATTCGGTGTCGTTGTGCCAGACAAACGGGCAAATTGCCACTTTGTTTGGCCGAGCAGTCCATCAACTGCTTACAGGCGTCGGTTTTTACAGCCTCCCACCACACACACACACACACATCTACCCAATGCATCCGGCCAGCGGTATTGGCAGTGTATTGCGCCAATAAATTGCACCGCACTTTGACGCCTTTGACGGGTCTTTCGGTCTCACCACGGTTTTTGTCGCTTTTAACAACGTTAGTCACTCATCAATCGCGGAAATCAATCATCAGCTTCCATTATGCTAACGCGTTGCTGGGAGGCTGCCTAGTGGCGGGGGGGTGTTTTCTGTGCCCCAGCAGTTATCCCTATTTGTGACGGCACTTTATGGCCAATTCATTCCGGCCATCATCATTACGGCTGATGGAATGATAACACAAAAATGATTTAAACACTCTCCCAATTTCGCGCACCCAACGCACGGGGTAAGAAGCCTTACAATATTTACATCTGTTTTCCCACTCCACTCATCTCCCCCC
>KZ062320.1:16521-40351 GCA_002091835.1 Anopheles maculatus
TTTTTTCAGTATATTTATTCATTTTTAGACTTTTACCATAAAAAGTTACTATATAAGTGACTCATTAGAAAAAATATCTGTAAACAAAAAAAAACAAAACAGCTACTCGGTAAATACTTTACTTAGTGCAGTTAATGCTCGTCAGTGCAATGATAAACATTCTCGCACAACCAACAGTGCAGTTGATTTTGCTTCGCTGTGTTTGTAAATTTTACACAAAGGGTGATTGATTTCAGCATAACTTACAATTAATACAACCGCCGGTGAGAAAGCGTTACCGCTGAGAGAAGCATACCGTGGTGAGTTACTCGCGATCAACAAGCGGTAACCAACGTCTTGCGTAGACGAATGATTGTCTACCGTCTACCGTTCCCAACAAAAGTGAAACCACCGTGCTCACCGGCACCCGAAGAGAGATGAGCGACTGAGCGGCGAACGGCTGCCGCCGAGCAAGGAGAGTCTCACAGCCATGCGACCGGTTCTGCTGGCATCCCAGCACTGCTAGTAACCAATCTGTTCGGCCCGTCAGTTTATTTTCAGTATCCGGCGAGGTGACACACAAAACGCTGCACGTCGCAGTCCGACCGTACAACGGGGTACGTTTTTACCTGTTTGCTCGGTGCTAGTCTGACATTTGCAGTGAATTCGTGCCATCGTTTGCGGTGCACGTCTGTGTTTACCAATACCCTCGTTTGTGCTCATTATTGGACCTTTTGCTTCTTCGCATACCTGTGTAACCTGTGCTTGATATACATCGTCTCTAACATCAACGATCACGCAAGCAAACGAAGCATGCGAGTGAGTTAGTGAACCCAAGACCAAGGAATAACGATCCTTCCGGGACGTAGAGTGGGTAAAGAATACGGTGATATCGCCATTGGATACAGGATCGACAAGTTTGTGCCGTTCATTGTACATCGGAAAACCTTCAGGGCTGGCTTTACACCGCACTCTTCGTCCTGCTGAGCGTGCCCTACATTGCGTGAGCACCATTCCATGTGCGTGTGTGTGTATGTGTGAGGCTGTGCGTGTTAGTACAACCATGGTCAATTGACCTGTTCAGGTTCTCTGGTTCACCCGGCGTATTTACACCTTCTCATCCTTTCCGACTGCAAAAGGATACTGTGAAATCCTGTCGACGGTGTGAGTGTTCGTATGTAGTCCCGGCCCGTCCAAAACTTACCGGTGCTTTCGCAGCGGGTTAACAGGCGATGTTCGCGAGTAATGTGCAGAAATCATTGCCGAGCAGGATATTGGTCAATCTGAATATTTTAGCACCGTGCCGACCGGTACCGTCCCGGCAGACTAAGTGAGACGTTTCTGTTTGTGTACGTTCTTCGTCCGAGAGAGGCAGAAGCGAAGGCAGTTATTAAGTGGTGCGGGGCAAAGTGTTGCGGATTTACCTCCATTGGTGGCTCAAATTGGTGCATCACGTGCAGTTATTAGGTGAAGCGTAAACAGATTGTAACAGAGGGCATAAATATTTTATGCAGCTGCATGAAACAAACAACGTTCTGTCTGGTTATGGGATACAAACAAAACAAAAACATGTGAATGTTAGTGCCATGTGTGAAATTACACCGGTGCAATAATAGTTCCCGGTTCGATGCGATCAAGCTTCTCACCCGAAATGGTTAGTTTTCGTCCATTTGAGACCGTACCATTGTTCCGGTTTCAGTTGGTCGTATAACCGGCTTTATGTGCATTGCGAGTATGGGCAACGGTACAGTTGTTTTTCCGCCGCCCATTTGGGAAACATGTGTGCCGCGACGGGTTGTCCTACGTCGTCCCTCACCGTGTAGGCATCGTACTTTTCGTGGTCATTTTCAATTCCAGCTCTTCCGGGACCCGGCACCGAAAGCAATTTTCTTTCTACTCACGTCACTCAATCTGCCCGGTGTAAAATCCCCGATTCTAGCGTCGCCCCCGACCGTTGTCCCAGCGTTCGTTTGCTCAGGTGGAAAATTAAATTTTTAATATAGCATTACAAAGTTAATAATTGAAAACCAGCGCGGACGTGGATTTATTTTTGGGAGGGTGGCAGTGGTTTCAATGGCGCGAATCGCTACTGTTTGCTGGACGAATAAGCTTCTGCGCTTCCCTCCGTTTTCCTTTCCTTTTGCGCCGGCGACATCCTAACGTGCAGTGTTTATTTCCGTTTCAGCGTATTTTCTTGTGCCACCAACTACCTTTGCAAACTGCAGCGCATATCGACCGAACGCCGCGCAGTGTTGTTGTGTGATAGGAAAAGGGCATTTTGAATTGCAATTGTTTTCACCGCGTTTTTCCGAGCAAAACAATACAACCAGTGTTTTGAATGTGCGTGAATGTGAGTGAACGACCAATGCACCTCGTTGGTTGAGTGTAACAAATTGAAACCAAATCATTGTTAAAATAGTGTTGGAAAAAAAACGGAGAGGCTTATGTGATTGCAACCAAAACCCATACCTATGCGCGGTGAGATTAAACCATGTTGGTGGTGAGATCGCAAAAGCTATAATTTCCATCGCACATATTCGTGCTACGGTTAGCCATACGGTTTTTGTATACCGAATCTGTTCATCGGACCAAAAGTGTACACAACCGTGGAATTGGAGGTTTTCGCAGTGCATAAATTTGACGCAGTTTGTTAAAATTTTACGACTAATAGTGAAACTAGTGAAGGTGAAGTGCAGTGCTATACAACATATTAATCAACCTAGTTGTTCGTAGTGTAGTAATTTATCACAGTGATTCGTACGTACCGCTAGTTGGTGCACGTTCATCAGTGGTTATTGCGCCCTTTAGCCATACGCTATATTTATCGACCGTCTGTGAATGTTTGCACTCGTTTGCACCGACCCTTTGGATGTATCTTTTTATCAATAGATGTTGAGCCAAGCTCCATTTTTTATACTCTACACGGTAAGTTAGTTGCTCATCAAAAAATGTTTTCATATGCCAGTTAATTTACCTCCTTGTTTAACATTGTCCAACACTAATAAGCACCGAACGGGAACATTGTTCGTGAGCCAACCCTACAGAGAGATGATGTATGACATTGTTCAATATCATTCGACGATAATTGCTGTCCAAAACAACCCTATCAACCCGTTTTCTCATTAAGAAATGACAGACGTCAAGCGTCATGCGTACCGAGAAAGAGCGAAAACCCCCAGCCACTAACGGGTCTCGTTTTGTTTGTTTCATTATTAAACTGTTATGCTGCTTATCCGTTCGTCAGTATGACTGGTCGAGTAAATCCCCAAAAGGAGACAAAACGATACCAGCCAGCTGTTTTTATTTCACTAATTGGATGGCGAGAATATGGCGCAAATGTGTAATTAAATCGAAAAATTATTCCACCACCTTCGTTCAGTCCCGTTGTGACTGGTTGGCGTCCTTTTTGTGCGCCCAACTTCTGACATCCTGAGTTGCTTATCGTAGTGAAGGAAACAGTCGATAAGAAAGCGAGAGAGAGAAACGAAAAAAAGGTAACAGGAGCCAGAAACAGGAATGGCACGCAAGGAGCACTGGAAGCATATTCCATAAAGCACATTCTTTGGCACCCTTACACAAAACGTTGATTTGTTCCTACCTTTTGACCTTTCGGGATCGGGAGTGTATTTGCCTTTGTCCCGTTCCCATTCCGGCAGTAAACAACTCCTTTTGCTATTCCCCATCGGCTCATGAAATTTCATACGGAGTGTTTGGAAGTGAGTTCTTCTAACCTGAAATAGATTTTCTCGTCGACCGGTGTACCGGTGTTCAGTTCTGGGAGAGCGATGTGTTTGGAAAAGCTTATGTTAGCGCCATTGTGCAAATGCGTTTGAACCTTACACCTTTTGATACCACTTCAATCTTACCGCTACAACACGGGGTTACATGGCTCGGGGTCACATCACGTAGGAAGAAATAGTGGTCGTATTATTATTTATGAACACCAGTGGAGCTCCCTTCAATAGGCTGAAGTAGTGTGCGGTGGAAAGGTTCGGTTGGAATTAATTATACCGCTGATGCTGATTTATGCAGGCGAAGTAATATTCGATATGTCTAACACGTGCTTAAAGACACTTGCAGTTTTGGGCATTTCGTAAGATTTTTGATTACTTATAGGAACTCATTAGAATCTCATATAGCTACACAATTTGAATAGTAAATACTTTTTAACGAATATTGCCACGTAATCTAATTAAAGCAACACACCGCATAATCCCTTATTTATGCAAATTATATTCCATATTGACAATAAACAACCTCGGCTGTTGTACTGCACGTTGTTTAACTATTCTTATTACCATAAATAAAAGATTGTTGTATGCAACATTAAAATCGTTACATGGATCCTAGCATCCATGTTAGAATGTTGCCCCAAGCCAGACTTCCAACTCCATCTCCATCTACGTGATCGATAAGACTCTGTTGGAATGGAAACGAACGAAACGACAAATAGGACAGATTATAGAGAACTTGCCACAACAACCAGTGCTACAAAACATCCAATTCGAACTGCTCATCAAACGGTTTGCCTACCTTTGCGTCGCATCACGTGTTGGCTCACATCGAAGCCTTGTACCGCAATGCTGAAGATATTTCTATTAATAAGTAAACCCAAAAACTGTACCCTACCGTTCGACTGTTGACACATGCCTGTAAAGCGGCGAAACAATCCGCCTGAGAAAAGGCATACGAACATCACAGGAGAGTGAAAAGCAACATCGTGTCGGGTTTGAAGAAAATAGAACGTTCAATACCGAGTTACGGACGATACAGCGCGTTGGATCACAGGCCCGACTTGACTTTCCCTTTTCCTGGAACCGTTGTAGGTTTTTCGTTTTTCTTTTAGATTTTCTCAATTTGACTGCGTTCGCTCGCACCCACAGCGTACCACACGCCTCACCGCCATCACCACCATTTCCATCGCCGTAGCGCAGTATTAACGTTAATCTTCTAGAACCTGGAAGTGCCCCTTTGAACCCGCGTCCTTCGCAACGCACGAATTGGCTATTTATAAAGAACACAGACATACCCGAGATCTGCCGTGCGCACTGCGACGTGGTGGAGACGGTGGTCGGCGCGGTAAGACAAACGGGGGTAGTATCACTATCATAAGAAATTCGTAATTGGATGTTTGAAAAATAGACCTTCGGAAACACACCAACCCGCGCGGCACACATGGTCTACTGCCGCGCTTGGGGCAACCTTGAACTTTGCGAACATTTCACTCAATTTGATGACCGGCTGCCGGAAAATCGACACGATCGACGGCCCCGAATGCGTCCTCCCCTGGGGAGTGCATGTTTCTTATTTTTATTATTTTTGCTGACATTCACCAGCAAAGATGTGGCAGGAGTGTTTTGAAGGACGCTGCTCTCTCTCTCTCGCGCTCGCGCTACGTACGGCAACAAGCGGTCGAAGAAATTAGTGAGCTTCATCTTGGCCCGGGTCTCGGATTTCATTGCTTTCGGGAATCTTTGCTCTCGAAACCGTTTACCGTGAACACTTCTGCCGGAGCTGCCAGAAAAGGTACGGCTTCGAACCCTATCGCTGACCAGATGGATACATGCCGGCCTGCCTGTCGAATCTGACTTTCGGCTGCCTTGCCTTTCGTCGAATGGTTCTAATTATGACGGTTGAGGCGAGAGTAAACCGATACGACGATCAGATGAAAGTGAACGCAAACATTGTGCTTGAGAGTTATGGCGTTTTTAAGATTCAATTTTTATTTCCCACCGATTAAGGTTTCAACCGTATCGTTCGTTTGAAAGTTTATGAATATTGTATGCAAAGTGCTCACTTTGCACGCGATTCAATTCGTGCCGTGCGATATGGGTGGTTTTATTTCGATTTCGTACGTGTTTTCGGTGCAGCAACCTTTTCACAAAGAAAGCCCCGCCTGTACTCGATCTTCGGGAGACTTCTATTTTGGGTGGTCTATAATGGTTGGGCTACGTTCCAAAATAACCTTTCGCTTTATGTTTCGACCATCAATGTTCATTTATCACCTGTTGATTGCATGCCACGGCGAACTCTAATAAGCGCGGTGTATCTTGTGTGCTGTACCTTCTAGCTTTTGATCACGCTGTCAATCTGTTGCCATGTGCTGTTGCCCAGGATACTGAGCCTATGTTTCGAAACTTATGTCATAGCTGTCAAACTAAGCTTGAAAAGGATCTTGCAGAAAGGAGAAACTCATTTTAATTTCCAAGGGACCTGTCAGCGGCAATGAAACAGATACGTCGCGTCTAAACATGATACGGGAATTTCTATTATCCGTGAACGATAGACTTCAAATTACTTTTGTTATAAATATACTACCAACTTCAGTTCGCCTATTTCCGATGGCTTGTATCAGTACATTAAGAAACAAAAACTTAGACAACAATTTTGGTACTACACTTCTTACAGCGCATTAAGCTTACAGCAAATATCTCAATCAAAGTGTGTCACCACATTTAATGCCTTAAGTATTATTGACACCTCAAAGAACCTTAACCACACCCCACCCATAACGGCGCGCATGTTGACAGCTCATTAAACACGAAGCGTACAGTACCAGCCGCTTTGAAAACCCATCGCAAAAATTCAATTTCCTCCGGTTAACCTTACTTTGAGCAAAGTTGAAGATTTATTTCTTGATCCCCGGTGGTATTGCTGTCGAGTGTGCTATGCCGTGGAGAGGGTAAAGATACCGGCACGGAAATCTGATTATTTTGCATGAGCTTGTGCAAAAGCATCCCGAAATGGGTCGTCACCCCAACAGTACATACATTGTACGCTCGGATCGTTGCTTCGGTTGTTTGTAGGTTCCCCCTATTACCGGTTGCGTGTTTATTGATTTTCCATGTGGTCGTAAAAATGGTCGATAATGCCATTTTTCATGATTAGCGATTGCTTCTATCACATCTTACGGCGGGAGTTTTGCAGGGTCTCTGTATGCTATTAGCGAAAAGCGTTTCCCTTTGAAAGGTTCTGTGTTGGAGAAGTACTTTTCGTGGAAATATCATTGATTATTTGTAGGTACGAGCTTTTTCTTTACTTTTATATATTAGATACTAACGTAAGGCCTGTAACTACTTTACAACTTTAGCGAGAAAAACAATTCCGACATCTTTGATTTTTTTGGAAATTTTGTATCTGATGTAAACAAAATTGTAAAACATATTAGATCCTATGCTCCAGTTCCTAACTCGCGTCCTCATATAATATAATTCGACATATTCATTCTCAGTTAATTTTTATGCTGATTTAAAAAAAATCACCGGCTTATCAAGATCATGTTGCTCAAATTATTTGCTTGCAGTAGTAAGCTTATCTACTTTCGACTGGAGTATACTCTGAAGTGTAGACCGAAATCTTCAAAACTCGTGTTACCTGATTTCCAAGTAATCCTGATGAAAACATTCTCAGAACACTTTCGAGCCTCGACTTGGTAGGAAATTTCCACTGACCTTCAAGAGGCAAAAGCTTTCAAAGCTTGAAAAAGCATTGGAAATGAAAGTACGAGCCCGTTTCAAGTGCTCCGATTCTTGGGTGATCCTATTTCGATTGTTAAACCAATATCAAGATTATCAAGCACATCTTAAGACTTAGTGTACTGTTTCGCTGGAGACTTAGTTTTAAGTTATTGTACTAAAAACGCAAGTATACTGCACCGAAAAAAAAACATATATCAAAGAAAAAGAACCATATTTTTAATGAATAAACCATTCGTTGTATTTTGTTATGCTTCCTACCCTCTTCAAGCTAATGACCAGAGCGCATCTCATCCGATGATGGAAACATTAAACAAGCAGTATGCCATAGAGATTATCTATCCGTCACACGGTACCGTTCCGTATTGCCTATCGTGAAACATTACGCGATAACTGATGTACATTCATTTCTCATTTGTAGCAGCTCCGGAAACATTTTCCACGAGATAAAAATTAATGTTTCTGCCGATTTCGCGCATTTGCTGTATTAACGACAACCGTTCCAGTGACAGTGAAGCAATAAAAAATCATTAACCCTGTCGTTGAGCGACAGCAGACACTTCTTCGGCCGAACGGCAACCACAATTTTGGGGCACACATCAACATGATTACAGGGAAACACGAGCCCCGGCCACAGCTCTGACCGTTTCACGAAACCGCACAAGTGAAGCTTTTGATATTTTTCAAATCTTTTTCCCAAACTTGGGTGGGTGGTGGTTCACGCTCGGCGGGCCTAACTTTGGCATTTCAGTGCTGTGAGAGCAAGAACCATCTGTTGGAAGGCTGCACCATCCATTCCCACCCTAACCTTGACCCGTTGCGGCGTGAGGCGTGGCTTGTGGTTGTAAATTTTTATGGGTTGTTTTTGAGGAATTAACTCTACTCCCGCTTACACAAATCTACTCGCAAAGAATGGTTCTTTGGCTTCACGTTCACCAAGCAACGATTGTTACGCGCGGCTATTTTTTACCTTGCTTTTCAAAAGAAAGCATCTCTCGCAGAGAGGTCTAATGGTGTTTTGTGAAGCATTTTGTCTGTCGGTGATGCGTTGGTCCAGGGCAATAATTTCGTTCCTTAAAGTTACTCCAAGGGATTCACAAGCACGGCTGGGCCGGATAGAAACGAGTGAAAATAGAGCCTTTTACGCGTAACAGTAATCATGCTTTACAGCGTAAAGGGCTGGCTTGGGTAACGTTTGTAAATTTCACGACCATACCTGACGCGTCGTTTTCCCGCCTGCACACATTATACCGCTCCGGTCGTGCCGAAGAATATCCGCCGGCTTCCGCCTACCGACCCCTATTGAAGCGTGTCTCAGTGTTGCTTCGTTCTTATTCATCCTTCATTCAGAAAAAATAAATAAAAGGGCGAACCACTTTCCCGGATTCATTCTCGCTTGGCAACCCATTTTTCTCTTTTGTCTGGATTACAGCTTGCGATTCTTCCGCATAAATTATTTACATATACCAACCGGCACAAGCACTTTTTACATTTTAATGTGCCATACTTCTTTTTTCCTGCGCGTTGATGCCTCCAGTTTTTCGCCGTACACCGGGTTACCACTTACTGGTACAGACAGTGTCAGTTTGTCGTTTTGCGCTCGTGTTTTTCTCAGACTTGCATCAAACCTGTGTGGTGGTTTGCGCCTCGAGACGTGCCATTAGGACAAGCTGTTTCCTTTTGATTGAAGTGCCCCGTTGCATGTTTGATTTTCATTAGCAGAACGCAGACATTGCCTGCATTCCGAGGCAAAATACCGAAACAACACACGCACACACACACCGCTGATGGTTTACACCCAATTGCTGCGCAAACATGGAGTCTGCTGAAGAACGTTGTCCATGTGAACTGGTTTTTTATGCATTTCAGAACGTTTTCCGTGCTGTAGCTTTCGCATCATCACTACAAACGAAGAAGCGTTGTTATCTGGGCACTAATTGAATGTTGATGATGCTTAATGCTTGGGCAGCTTGAGTACGGAAACACAATTAATGCATTGTACACTGGCGAAAAGTAAATGTTTAGCGTAATACAATTCATTGCACACAACTCGCGTGTAATTGTATTGTTTGTACCATAATTAATTGCTAATGAATCACTTTTGGGGCAGACGCTATTGCTGGTTTCTCGTTTTACACTTGGCTGTACGCGTGTTACCAGCGAGAACTGAAAATGCTCGGGAATTAATTATTACCATGTCTTCGTTTCAGTTCTCAAAGGATGAACTAACAAAGCTTGCTTCATATGCGTCTTCTTATTTTCTTCTCTTTCTGTAGTTCTACTACCTGATGATGCTTTGTTCTACCATTTCTGGTTTCTTTTACATTTCAGTGCTAAGTTAAAGAGGACGTTCGAAAAATGGTTTAAAGCAGATCTCTTCATTTTGTCAACCAATGTCGCTACCACTATATGCCAGTGCACAACCTTTAGCTAGTCAATTTTACCAGAATTTCAAAATAATTCATCAACAACAGATTGTTATGTAAACCGGTAATGTTGATTCCTCTAAAAACCGGCAAATTCGTGTTTTGCTCTGCGTGTTGCCATCATCAACAAGTTTGGTACTTCAAACATCAACGCAAACGCTAGTAGAGATCCCTTAAAACGGTTTCCTGGTAAAAGCTTACGGACATAGCGAGACATCTTATCGATCCAGGTCACCACCCATCGCAAGGCCTCGGAAGCAACAACCACAACCTTCACTACGTTAGATGAATAATTTACATGAAATCATCATCTTTAGGTTGAAGTTCTTGAGGGCTTTCTGTTCCTCGCCATTCTTGGAATATGGAAATCGATAATCGAGCGCGTATCTCCATTCAACCATCTACATTCCGTCCCGTGTCGCAAACGGGGCTCGCTTAGTGAAAATGCACTTCTACCCAACCTGAACCTCATTTGTAAGATGAAGTTGAGTGGAGAGTATAAAAGACCTGGAAACCTATGCACTCGGAAAACAGCACCGGAAAGTGTGCTGGAAAAATGTCAAACTTTATGTATTTTGTCATCGTTCCCGATCGGAGCACAAAAATTGCGTTCTAACGGTGTGCTCGCTGTCGATGAAAAGTGAGTTCATGCTGGTTGCTAGAATCCGTGAAATCGGTTGGCCAATTTATTTCTAATCATGACGAATGGCATTTATCGCTAAACGTCTTACCTTTGTGAAGCAATGGCTTACCATCGCATGCAGAAAGGTTTGGTTTGGAAATGGAACAAAAACTGGGACACACAAACCAGTGTAAAAAGTGGGCCACCATGTAACACACATACACACACACACACCAACAATAAAACAAAACGAAAAGCAAAAGTGAGAAAAAACTCAAATTGCGTGCGTGACTAAACGCCGTACGCCACATTGATCTGTTGGAAGAGATTTGGCAAAAAGTTTTCCATCCACCACCCATTTTCATTGTCCCGCTATGGAAATTACTAGTAAGCTGGCGTTCTGGTAACATTTCACCTTCATGACTCCACCACCCGGAGCCATTCTCTTGTGAAATTGAATCCTCAGCCCGAACTGATTTAACTTTTCCTGGTCAGGCTGATGTCGCATGTTGTCGGTCATTACCGGTTGGCTCCGCCATCTTCCGGCTGTGAATACCTGGGCAAGATTATAAACAGCGCCAGTTCTTTATATAAGCACCCCCCGAAAGGAAGGAACGCCGACGTTGGGTGATACAATGTTTTCTGCCTGATTTATATTTATATCCTCCCACCGCTTCTTATCAGCCATCGGTTAAAACATTTCAATAAAAATGATTTCAAAATCACGGCGTTAATGCTATGGTTGTAAGTGAATACAGTGCCGGGGAATGGTAATTTATGACATCTGGTTGTAGGGATCACAGGAATAATTGCTATTGCTTATTTTTAAGCTAAGTTTAAACTATAGTGTTTTTTTACCAGTTAAAATCTGCACAATATGACTTTTTATGTGTTGTAAAATTAATATTGACTCGGTAACGATCGTCGTGTAATAGGATAATGCTCCCATAATATTAAATTGAGAATAGTTCCTTTTACAATAATAGTATATAATTTATATTCTTTGGGAAAACTCTTTACGCTTTGTGATTTCTTGCTTAGTATTTGCACAATACTTCGTCTTAGTATTTTAGACATGGTATGAGCTTTAAATTAAATATTTCGCACCGCAGTGATTTATGTTGACTGCACTGATGAGATGAGAGTCCAATCATCTTGGTTTTTCGGATGCCTTTTTATACTACAAATTTTTAACTTGGTAAATGGAAATAATAAACTATTTTTATAACTTCTGTACTCGGTAATCTAATTCCCCGTCCTGGTTTAATACATACGAATTGTGTAAGTTACTTTCAGATGTTCTTTTTGATCTGCAGCACAATTGCATGAACTCTTTTAAACTTTTTTAATGAAATGTTACACAAATTTTCCTAAAAGTTGTCATTTTTATACGTAGCATTTGGCTTAATAGATTTGATGCTTTGGCTCCAGATGTGGGTTCACGCGCACCAAACTAAACTGTGTGTAATACTTCATCTACACGGGTGGGTTGAATTTCAAGTAGAAGAAATGCAAAACTAATGACGAACCAGTTGAATATTCACTGTGTAATTGCAAATGCCTTACAATTTAAATAATACAATCGCGACGTTAAAATGAATTTTTAATTTTTGATTTCAAGGACTGTAAATCATTGATCCTGGATCTAGATCGTAACAACGACTTAATAACTGGTTCTCTGGTATCAAAAACTCTGCTAACTCGTTATAACCAGTGAGTCATAAAACCAGACTGAACCTGATAGGCCAAATCAAGCCAAGAAGAAGAATTTTTCTCTAAAAAACACAGGCACACAAACACGATCTTTATGTATTCAATCTATAACACTATACCAAAATTATGAAACATAAGGAACATTGGTATTTGTGTTACATGGAAATTTCCAAATATCGGTGACATATTAATATTCTTTCCGAACGACAGTATGGAGAAAACATCAAACATAGGCATCCTATTCCCTGTATAACATGTGATCTTTATTAACATTCCAGTTCCAGTTAAAACACACCTTTTCACAATGAAGCTCCATCCGATTACTTTGACCTTTTCACTACCGTCCGATGTCATGTCTTCCCTGTATGCTTGCTTCAAAATTCCAATGACTATTCCAAGTACTTGGCCGGGCGACCTTGGCTGTACGGGAAAGTCCACACTTTTACTGAATAGCAAGTACAGGAAAGACCGGTGTATAGATGAATGTTTGGTTTGTTCCACTTCCGAACACCATCCTGTCCTGACGTTGCGTTGTGCCGTTTGCACTGAAATCTCTCCAAGCTTGAAGGACCCTACAGAGCAAACAACAATACGGAAGCTATCTTGACATGGTTCCCATGTAAGCTGTCGGTTTATTCGAACTAGTACCGTTTTCCGGTGGTATACAAGCGTCAAATTGCTGCACGTTTGAATAGTTCAAACCTGCTGAATAATTTTCTCCCCTGCATAACGGTGGCGTTTTTGTGGCCACGTTGAACACGCCGTTATGACAGTTCCGTTGGGTTTGCTGTTAGGTTCTGTATCGCAGGATCTGCTCTGCACTTTAATTGAAGCAAGTTTTGTACTTGTGCTGGAGTGCGTTTTAAAGAATGTACTTTAGACTTTTACTCTAAAGAATGGATATTTTTACATATATCGAAAAAGCAACAAACTAAACCACTTTTAGAGAACAATGAAACTACCAATTAACGAAACTACTAATGTAATCACTATTTTAAAAAGTTTTTGTGCGCTTCTTTGCATGCGCCTCACAAAGGCACAATCAGCGAACTTGGTATGGTTTGTGAGAACATCATTTTCCAAAGTTCCAAAAAACATATATGATGTTCAAGTTCATCCAACTAAACTTTGTTTTAATGCGCAAGCCTCAGGCATCTCTTCAGCGACACACTTGTTTTATTTCATACCAATGTATGAACTTTAAACGAGGTTTAGCTGTTTGTTTGCATCCCGCTTTCTTCCTGGCTCATTCCCAGACAAGAACTTTAAATGTACGTATCTTAATGAAGACAGCACGCTGCTTCTTTTGTGGTTCATGTTGTCAAGGCACTGAACTAATAATTGCTAAATTAGATGAAAAAGTCACACAACTCCGTGCAATTGTAACTAAATATTACGATGTTCTGTATACAATTAACTTTATTTTTAATTAGGAAGACATTTCTATATAATGTTATCTTTAATACGAGTGACAATAACAATGAGGCAATATTTACTTCCGCTCCTTTTCTCGTTTTCTTTTGTAGCTATAGTTTTACTTGCATTTATTTCATTATATCTTCTTCTTTCTTGGCCTAACGACCTCGTAGGTCATGCCTTCCATTTTTGGCTTACTAGACTTATAGTTACCGCATAGTTGAATGGTCAGTCCTCACTATGGGGGATGTTGTACCCATATGTTTTTACCCAAGGTCTTGATATACGGCCATGATGTACCCCCAAAGTGCATAAAATCCTCCAAGAAAATAAAATATTCAAATAACCAAAGATAAATTCCTTTTGTTTTAAGTAAAACAAAATAAGACAAACACTTTTAAAGCTCACCGTCACATCCAGAAATTGTATTGTATTGTCCTAATTTTAATAACTCAAAGAAAACAATTTGAACTGAACAATGATTCAACCGATATCGTCGAGCATGTCGACAGTATTGGCCATCGTTCCCAGTCGCAATCGTGAGACTTTGGTTATCGATCTATCTGTTTCGGAATGCGTAAAGCTGGCGTTATCACAGGTTTAAAATAAAGCATTGCTTTGCTTTAACAAACACAATCCAAATGAAACATTCATTCCTTGAACGAATCGTGCTCAGTGTCAAACTGCCACCGTAATTCCACCGTTGAGCTGGTGTATCCCTAAAAACAGCGGATTACCTTTTTCTCCTATGCTCACATGCTCAATTTTCACTAACCACCCGTACTGCCATTGGGTCGTAAAAATGATTTCGTAGCCATTTTGGTCGACAACTGCCGATTAGCCCGCAAATGGCAAAGGTTAGGCGTAAGCGAGCGTGTTAAATCGGTTTCGCCGACCGTGCTCGTTTCTTTTGCCATTTCCTTTGCGTAGTTTTTGCTGGCGGGTGTGAACAGCGAAAGTTCACAGTTCATGAACTTGATGCGTAAAAACGGTCTCCCAAAGTCATGTGGAAACGCCACAACGCCCGAATGGACAAATGATGCAAAGTCGGCACGATGCCAATTTTCGACACCTGATCCGTCGGGTTGATAGAATGGAGGCTTTCGGTTCCTTGCTATCCTACCCTTTTCAAGTTACACCGTACAACTCAGATTTGTTTGTTTCGCAAAATCATTACAATCAATTGCGAGCAGATGCTAACTGTTTTGCTTTTTTCTCGCAGCGATTCAATTTTCCGTCCGCAAACGCTTACCAGCTTTTCCTTCGTAAGATTCATCCTTGAAGCATCCCTGTGAGTGTCTGAGGGTGAGTTGTCTGCTGCGAAAGGAATGAAGAAAAAACCAAACCAACTCGAGCAAAGCAAAATGAAAGATCGATTCACAGTGTTATGGCCTTTTCTGACTCACATCATTGCTGGCCGCATTTCTCTCGCTTTTACTGATGGATTTTGACGGTTGAAGTGATTTTGATGAAAATTTAAAATAAATATAAACAATTGCTCACGTCTTCCGACGGGAAGCCGATTTGGGGTATATTTCACACCATTACGGGAGCGAGTGATGCGGTGTTAAAGAAGCGTAGTTGAAGAATGAATCCACATCTTTTAGCAGATGAGTGTAGTGTATGAAGGTACCAACTATCAGAACGGTCGGAGGAATTTCTTCCGTGTTTTGACATGGAGTTCATAAAATAAGGTATAAAAACGGTAAGATCATGTATAACTGGATAAAGTGAACGTTATGAAAATGGAACAAAATGCGCCGTATAGTGGGATATTCTTTTTTGTTGGAAACTCTTATGACGGGATGAGTGAAGTAGGAATCATTTGAATACTATTCGCCTATTCCACAGACCCTGCTTATTCGCGCTGACCTGGTATTCGAGCCTATTTATTTAAGGAAATTCATTACTAATATCGCTTGAAATTGTCACCTTTTACTTTGCAACACACGTAATGGACGATTTTACGTCGAAAATTTCATGTAATGCTGTGCCTTTAATCTTGTTTTATAATGCCCAGCATTTCCGATCAGTTTTATGACAGAGAACATTCTATCAAAGCTAAAAAATGCGGAAGTTTTGATTGAGGTACTTTATCAACTACATCGAATATTGTAACAACCCTACTTTCTAAGTTAGATTCATTTTTAATGTACCGTCATGCTCAATACTGGCAGTAATCATGCTTGACGCTACATCGAACAATTGGTATCATCGAAACTTCTTGGTCCTCGAGCTCAGATCCTACGATATCTCTAACCGAATACAAAGGGGTTCCTTAGTTCTTACCAACTAATACACACGAACTATCTACATCTTGGATCCTTGGATGTAAGCAAGCAACAAAAGTTTGGTAATCGATATAATTTTCATTATAGCCCGGTTCACCTTCTACGAAACAAATGGAGCAGTCACTCTGTATGCCTAGTTTTTTGGCACAGAAAAACAAATAAACATACTGCGTTGGGAGTTGGTTGTGGCAAAACACACAAAAGCAAACACAACAGCAGCTTACAAAGGTTAGAAATCGGAAACTTAAAAAAAACGTTACAAATTTATCGAGCCACCGAGAAACACCACCTACCTAATAGTAAAAGTTGTTGGACCTATTGATTTGTACTCTCGGGAACTTTCTGCCGCATATGCCTGAACAAGCGAGGCGAGTATCTTATTTCTACGGGGAAGTGGAACGGGACGAGGAGTGCAGTATTTTGTTTCATTAATGGGTGTCATGGAAATGTTTTCTCTGCATGAAATTAGATACCGTATTATCAGTACTACCGTTTCAGATACATTCTGGCGGTGAAAGTTTATAGACCTTGCGTTCGCTTTCATTCGTATCTTCCTTTGTTTAGTTTGGATTCGTGAATAAGTCTGCAGGTGTTTGAGGAAACTTTCTGTAACTTTTTGTTTCATACGATGGTTATAGTAACAGCAATAATATTATCAATTTAATACGTTTTACGATGTGGACTGAAAACCTGTTTTGCCACATGCAACTAAATCGGCAAGTCTTTTGATTTTGAGAAGCTCGTACACGTCCAGGATCAAAACTATGCTTCTGTTTCTTCGGCTCTTCATTCCGACTGTTCTTGGCCTGCCATGACTAAGATCCTTTGTTGACTCTTAGCGAAATAGTCAGTCCTTTATACAAGGAGACGATTCGGACGGGACTCGACATCCGGTCCTGCTTTGTGACCAGCTTGACCACAAAACCGCCCCAAGATTAAGGATTGTCGAGCATATTTTGGAATGACAAACTTTTCCAATTCCTGTTGTTATCATTTCAACATATTTAGTATGAAATTATGATTTGTTTATCAACAATAAAACTTCTCTTTTATTTAGCGGCTTCTTAACTAAACTAAGATCTTCTCCAAATAAAATTTTACTCGGCAAGTTCACACCCTTTAAATCAAATTTCTTCTCAATGTTCTCAATCTCACACCGTGCGCCTGCCGTACTAAACGTGACCTGCAAGAGCAAACATCTCAAAAGAAACGTAACTTTGCTTGCCAGGTTCGCAATTAACCCTTCGCTTTACGACTGTCACGGCTAGTTTATGAAATTTCATTAAAATTTCATTTGACACGCTGCACGCCTCTATCGGTAAAGATCGCGGAAAAGTAGCGTATTTGCGGTACACTCGGTACACTTTTGTAAAACCGTGGCCAACCGGCGTTTAATGACAGTCAAACAAACCCACTTTTTCCTTGCCACCAGCGTCAACCAGCTCGGTACAAATGGGAATTATTTAGTACTATTTTTATTCGTCGTCAGACTTTTTACGAGCACAGCTACCGTCCCGCATCTTGATCTTCCGAAATGACATGAAAAACATGTTTTAACCCGGCAAAAACAACACAGTCCGAAGATGTTATCTCTATCACAGTGCCAAACCGCACCCGCAAGCCGAAGAGGACTTTTACATTTCAAACGACAACGGTTAAAAATCTTGGCTTTCACTCGAAAGTGATAAATTTGCTACCCCAAACGAAGTGCCTTGTCCGGACAACGGCAAAACAATGTGCCCATACCTCGTTCGAACTGGTTACAAAGTGAGTGGGATGACATCGCGCGTGCTTGTTTCGAAAGTTATGTGGCTGCAATTTCAAATATAGACTTCATTGCTCATTCAATCTGTGCTAATGATGAGGCAGAATTATTTATACAACCGTACCGGCGACGAGAAAAGCGTCTACTGTGCCGCGCCCGTGGATCGAACGAGACGAAGTTTGACTTGTAGCAAAGCGGCTTACCACAACATGCTCGAGCGCTTGCTAGTAAGCGAATGTGACATTAAAACATACCAAGCGTGTTAAATGGGTACCTTAAGCCGACTAAGTCAATTAAAATCATACGTATAAATGTGCAACCACAAGTGGCATAAAAATGTTAATTTATTTATGTCGCCTCATAAATACAGGGCTGGTTTGTTGGAGGCGGACGCGCAGTACCTGTTGGATGGTTAATGATTGGAAACATTATTTTAACTTCAAAAGCACATATAGGAAAAATATAACCAAATCAAATGTTCAAGTATGTCAACAAAGGTTCGCATTAAAGTTATGTAAAATTATTTTTACTACATTCTATAATTTTGATATTGTTACTATCAAACGAATTTGTTGGAAGTTATAAAACAGGAGTACCACTACGAAACATTGTCCGTATTATGCTCTTGGTGTTTTCCTTAGTATAACCGAATTTTCTATATCTACTAAGTCGCACCGACACCATTCATCTTGATATTTTATCTTCGCCCTTGCATGACGCTTCCCACAAGCTACACATTCCTGGTATGCACTTTTATTTTCTACTTCTACATCGAAGGACGTGAAGTCCTCCAGGGACCCGTATTGTAAGAAAAATCCGAAATTGATGCTTTTCATTTCACTTTACTGTGAAATCTTCCGAAATGACTTTCACTTTACATTTGGTTGCTCCACATTCTTTTGCTCGATACATACACACCTTACGAACGTCCGACGCTCGGCTGATGGAAAAGATGAAAACAATAAAAATAAATAAAGAAAATTTATGTAGCATACTCCCGTACTTCCACCATCGGTGGTTTAACAATGATCAAGCAGTCAAGCGGAAAGGTGAGACAAGCAAACCAAATCTGAACATGCACTTAGCCGGTCGAAGGCTAAACACGCTACCGACTGCCATTGTGAAGTGTACACGTCCTTACCATACATGCGCTACAGTCACAGTTGCTTCTTTCCTAGCGAAACACTCGGAAACACATCAGACAACTACTTCCTCTACCGGTACGTGCTCAAGTATGCGCTATCTTTCTATTTTCGACGATGTCCCAGTGCGACTCCAAACATGAGCTCTCCCAGTCGAATATTCCGCACAAAGTGTACGCGTTTCGTACGCCTGGGACGGTAAATCATATCACCGCACTCGTACGTACGTTTCCGAACCGAAGACGCAAATTTTTTGACAAAACACATTTTCTTCAATCCCGTACCCAATCTGCAATGGTTTGGCATGCATCACGTATCGATAAGCCATTCAAAACCACTTATTGTGACATAAAAATAGCGGCTATAGCGGATGACGAAAAATCTTTACTTTTTTCCTGTAAGAAAGCTTCTTCTTCATGCCGATGAGATTTATCGATTTAACATAATCAAAGAGCCTTAAGTTACCAATTGTAGTGCATGCTAACAGCTGCACAAAACATTTGTTTACATTTTTCCATCGAAATTGCTTTTGTTTCTATTTAAAATTAGTAACATTTTATATATTTCATAAACTAAGGATTATTTTTCGTTCCTTGTCATCCACGGTGTTAACAGTGGTTATAATATCACTACATACAAACATTATTTAGTTACATTATACCAACGCACTTTTCCGAAATTTTATCCTGAATTCTAGCAATCGCCATAAAAAACGTAACTCTAGCTATGGTGCGGTATGGTTTCTCGCAGCCATGAAATCAATGTATTGTTGTACAGATAATTTGTGGCAGGTATTTCCTGTGCATTACCTGACCGTGTCACTGCCAATCCATCCATCAATAGTATGATGGAACAGTTCTCATAGCGTGGTAAACTTTATCTCAATTTCCAGCAACGCTCATCTACAATGCTTCCCGCCATGCTACGAAGCTGTACGGACATTGCCTTTGCCCCGGACCACACCAGGAATCGATATTTTTGATTGAGTTATATACCATGCGATTCGCATTCAAGCACAACTTTTCTGACAGGATCTTTTTCAACTTTTCCCTTTACTGTGGACCACACTGATGGAAATTGGATTGTAACAATATAAAAACGGATGCAGATTGTAAGACATACACCAGTGACATTGTTTGTGATATTCCAATAACTGTATTGAGACACTGATGTTCGGTTTTAATTAGCACGACACTTTATTGATCACTTTAACTGTTGAGCGTTAACGTATGTGACTATTATGCTGTTGGTGAGTAACGATGGTCCAGCAACACTTGCTGTCCGAACGAGACTCCTGGGTTATTCTTGAGTAACGATCATCCAGCAACACATGCTGTCCGAACGAGACTGACTTGTTGGATGGTGGTTCTTTAATTTATAACACTTTTTTCGGGGACTGATCGTGAGAATAACTTAATGGAAATTTCCATTCGTGTACCTGATCCTTTTGTTTGTCTTAATTCTGATTGGTCCAAAAGTGTGAGAACATTCCAAAGATATCTTCTTCACCTGTCTGCCAATTTCTGATTGGTTCTAAACTATGGAAAGTTCCTATTGCAATTCGATATAATTGTTTACTCCACTTTTGATTGGTTATGGCTATTGCGCGTGTTTGGTTTAATATTTCATTCTATAGAATTCTTTAGATGCACGTATGACCAATGTTTGTCCTCATTGTCATTGAGCGAACTTAAACATAACCGTGGGAACCAAGTTCGCTGAGTTGCAATTTCGTTTGCTATGCTACATCTCCCTCTTTTTTTGAATGATTTATGAGCGAAGATATGTGTTTGAGTGAGCGAGTAAATCATTCACCTGTCTATTATGAGTTTATTATTATGCAACGTAATGCAATTTCGTTTGCTGTGCAATGCTGTTTATACCGTTATGTTACTTATGTGCTGAATTGTAAATGGTTCTTTGTAGTTTTTAATTTTTGTTGATTTAATTATATTTTTAGCATTAAAGTAATGAAATTTTTTTTTATGTCAACTTTCCCATTTTTATCACCACAAAAATTTTACTGAATTGTTTTCACGGAGGATAATATTTTATGTGCACTGAAGTGCTGATGAGAGATTTAATTTTTGGAATAGTAATGCCTAATGCATTTTGATTGAGTTTGATTAGGGTGTTTTTATATCCTTTGTGATTGAATGTAAGGTCTCCATTTCGTTTCAAATCGATGTTTTGATTCTTTTTGGCAATAAATTCAAGCAATTTTTCTCGAAGAATTTGTTTCAATCTTTCCTTAATATTTTTCATTATTTCTTTGCGCTTTTCTTCACGTATAGTGGTATATTTCATATTCAATATTTTCATTTCATCATAATTTGCCTCTTTTCTCGGGCTGTATAATTCATTTTCATTTTCATATTCCTTCTTTTCATATAACTTGATTTTCCTTTTCATTTTCTTTGCGCATTTTGTCGTTTCAGTTTGATCTTCTTGTTCAATAATTGCCTTGCAGTATATATCATGTTCAACATTTGTATCAATATCGATTAAATCATTCTTTTCAAACACATTATTTGCTTCATTATTTCCTTCTATCTCATTTTCCATCTCATTTTCGTCACAATAATATTGATCATCTTTTTCTGGTTGTTGTACAAATTCACAACATTTTTCTTCATTCATTTCACTTATAGAATCATTGTTTTCATCGTTTTTACTTTTACATTCATATTTGTCATAATTTTCATTCATTTCACTTGCGATTAAATGATCATTGTTTTCATCATATTCATATTCAAATTCACATTTCTCATAATCATTATATAATTCATTCTTTTTCATTTCGATATCGTTGTTGACATATTTGTATGATTCGGTTTCCTCGTCTTTTGAGTTATACGATTCTTCGATACTTTCTCCAATATTCATATTAAAATTATTAGTTTCTTGTTTCCTTGTGTTCAATACTTTCATAACTGATTCTTTATCATTTCTTTGATCAACATAATTATATCCTTCTACTACATTAAACTTGTTCGTATGATATTTATCAATACTAGTCATTACATTTTCTCTTGTATTACATTTACGTACATGTTCTTTATCATTTATATTGGAATCATTCCTATAAATTCCATTATTTTCATTACGATATCTGTATCTCTGTCCATAATTGTTATACGTGTGCTTCTCGCAATTATATTCATGATGTCTCTTAAATTGTTTGTTATACGTATTCCTAGGTTGAAAATAATTTTGTCTTACGGCATGGTGTCTTGACACATTTTGATATTGATATCTATCATTTCTATCTGAAAATTGATTGTTGCTATGCCATTTATAGCTATCATTTCTGCTATACTCATTTCTGAGAGGTTCATTCGCTTGGAATCTATTCACTCGAAAGTGATAGTTTCCGTTGTACGATTCCTCATTTTCATTTTCCAATACTTTTTGAATTGCCTCTGCCACCGTTGAAAAATTCCCTACTTTCAGAATGATTCTTGTTTCGAATTTTAGTACCTTTTCTGTTAATGTTTTTATACCAACATTTACAACCATATCATTTGCCACTTTTTCAGGTATCTGTTGTTCCAAATACAACTTTTTTAATTTAGCTGTTAATAACTCAACCTTATTACACATTGTTTTTGTGTCATTTGATGTTAAAGAGTTTAGTTCTGCTAGTATCATGTCAGGATTCGTTTTCTCTTGGCATCTTGTTTTGATATCTTCTATAAGTTCTGCATAAGATGTAATAATTGTTGGTAGACCAATTCTTGCTTTATTGGTTAATCTTGCTTTTAAAAATTTTATCATCCTTTCTTCATGGTCAGGGTTCAATTCATAAACTAAATTTGCTGATTCTATAAATATTTCCAAGTTTTCCTCTGATCCATCGTAAATTGGTACTAAAGCCGTAGCTGTCTTTAAATCAAATTGAGCCATTTTTCCTTCATTCACATTTATTCTTATATAGTTTTTAAAATTATCTTCTTTTGTAACAAATAAATTTTTAAATCTTTGTATCCATTCACTGAATTATTCTCTTGTACAAATTTGCTTCTTATCAAATTCAACGTACTTAAATTTTTAACATTTCCATTCCACTTATCTTTTCATAGATGACTTGAAGCATTACTCTTTCCTTTGTCGCAGTACACTGGATGATAGCAGGAACTCGCCTTTGATGACTTTTCTAGTATCATCATCGTTGGGACTCGTGTCCAATAGCTTCTCCGTTGGAAACTCCTGTTTCTTTTAATCCCGCCGGCCACTTTCGTGTACCGTGGTCTCGCCTTCCACTATATTGTGTCATTTCTGCATTAATTTCAGCCTTTCGTTCGTTTGTCGATTTCTGCATCATTGAGGAGTTTTTTATTTCGGTTCACTCACATTAATGTAACGTATATTCGTTCTTATTTCAACAGTGCGTTAAATGTAACACAGATTCAATCTTTCCCGATGCGTAGCGTTCAAGGCTGTTCACTTGTTCAAAAGCATAATTTTTACACACTTGTTGTATTCTGCATCAGAGTATATGTCCTTTTCTTGAAGTTAGTATTCACATTTTTTTCCGATAATTATCCAATTATTTATGCATTTATCGTATATTCACTAACACATATACATTTCACTGTTATTCTGTTGTGCAAGTTGTTGTTAACCACAATTATTGAATCAAATTTTCTTTTCTTCTGCCCGTGCCACTAGTCCGTTTCATAAACTTTACAGTTATTACCGTTTCGATGCCCTCATGCATTGTCACTGTCGCGCAGCGAATCTGCACATGTTTGCACTTTTGCTTTTGCAGCTGATACGTATGCATTTTGATTTTTTTTTTCGTCTTTCTTTTTCATGCGCGAGTTTGTTTGGCTTGGTTACCGCGCTGTTCTACCTGCACCGCTCGATCGGTTCCGATTACACCATGTTGTTTAGAACTGCTCGGCAATGCTGCATACTTTTGGCGTGTTGGTTCAACAGCAACGCTTGGATCTCTAATTTCACTGACGTTTTTATTTGTTTTCTGTGTCACTGGGTCAC
>KZ062320.1:53336-75341 GCA_002091835.1 Anopheles maculatus
TAGCAGAAGCTTACCACAGGATCGAGCATGCGGCACTGAACCTCGGGTTGGAGATCAACGAGGCAAAAACCAAAATGATGGTGGCACCACCAGCGGCCCTGCTAACAAACACTGATTTACGCAGGGGTGATGTACAGATAGGTGATCGCACCTTCGAAGTCGTCCAAAACTTCACCTATCTGGGTTCAAAAGTCAGCACCGACAACAACATAGACGTTGAGTTGCGCGCAAGGGTGCTGGCTGCCAACCGGTCATACTACAGCCTGAGGAAACTTCTCCACTCAAAATACCTGTCGCGACGGACGAAGCTGGGACTGTACAAAACTTTTATAGTCCCAGTACTCACATACGCCTCTGAGACATGGACCTTGTCCCAAATCTGACGAAACCCTCTTAGCCGCGTTCGAGAGGAAGATGCTCAGAAGGATTTTTGGCCCCGTATGTGTGGAAGGACAATGGAGGAGCCGCTACAACGACGAGCTCTATGAGCTGTACGGTGATCTTACCATCGTGCAGCGAATTAGGCTCGCCAGGCTCCGGT
Organism: Anopheles maculatus; assembly: GCA_002091835.1. Taxonomy (NCBI): domain Eukaryota; kingdom Metazoa; phylum Arthropoda; class Insecta; order Diptera; family Culicidae; genus Anopheles; species Anopheles maculatus. Next base: position 53,878 of record KZ062320.1, read on the forward strand.
GGGCTGGTCATGTCATGAGAATGGCACCGGACGACCCAGCCCGTAAAGTCCTTTTAGGCCGGCCACATGGACAGAGGAGGCGTGGTAGGCCCAAACTGAGATGGAGTGATGGCGTTGATGCGTCCGCCAGAACGGCCGGGATAATGGATTGGCAGACGACGGCGCTAGACCGTGAGCGGTATCGAGGATTGTTGCAGCAGGCCAAGACCGCGAAGCGGTTGTAGCGCCTGATAACAACAACAACAGATACGAGCTAAAGGTTACATTTGATGAACACATCTAACAAATTAACGTAAAATGTGTGTAAGTCCGTACTACGTACTATAAAAACGACTGAAAGTGTATCGTAAAATATTTTATTGCAACCACGATTTTCCATGACGCTACATTCCAATATGACGTATCACACTGTCAAAAGCCACAACCAGCAATGGTGCACGGTTAAGTAGAGGTTTAGTTTATAACCTACTAAATTCCAACAACCACAAAGCATCTGCTTGATAAAACAAACATTATGTCGTGTACTAGCAATTTATAGTTTGCATCTTCACGTCGTACACCAAACAAAACCTCGTCATGATGGAAGGGTGGCTGTCGAACGGCAATATAATTTCTTTAGCTGGCGCACAGATTGCCGTGCAGAGAACATCAACAACAAACTCTTTTTTGCTTCTGTGCCTGTGTGCATTTAAAACACATGTGAACATAGATGATTATATGGGTAAAGTTTTGTTCAAGTGTGAATATAACGCTTTTGTTCGCCGAACTAAATAAACAAATAATTAAATAAATTCATAAATTAAATATTATTAAATAGACACTTTTAATACTGTTTATTTTTCCGTTTAAAAGGAGTGAAATAAGACCAAAATCAAACAATAATCATGATCACGATAGTTCATTCAAACCATGATAGTTTACAGAAAACTTTAAATTAGGTTTCGCTCTCAACATAGTCTTCTCCAAACTACCATCTCCAACCTCAAGACAATACAAATATCACTATCGGCATAAAGACCGATCAAGCAGTAACATCGAAACAATGATCATCAAACTTGAATGATGACAGTGATAAAACTTTATCCTCTATTTTACTACCCCTAGCGTACTAATGATATTTTTGCTTCAATCAGAATTTTTGCCAAGGGCCAGCGCTGGAATTGAGGGAAAATGTAACACCATTGATGCTTCTTGTGCTCAATCTGTTGATGTGTCTGCTTTCCCATCCTTCTTGTTTGGCATTTTCATGAACTGTACGCTCGCATCACTGACGATGAGCTCATTTCGTGGTTTGCTAGAAAGAAAGCACGCATCGCTTGATATTCTAGTGCTCGTTCAGGTACCCTGGAACAATGTAATCGACCCCATTGGCGGATCGTTTGATGTTTGATGTGCGTTAAATCAAGCGCGTACGCAACCGATTCGCCGTGCGCCAATTCACCTACATCTAACGAGAAATGGAATGAGAATCTATTTACCTGAGGTCTAGCCCGGACCAAACCCCTGTGTATGGTACGGCTCATTGCGCGCGTTGAGCAGATGGTACGTACTGTGTATCCGTGCACTGTCAGATCATATTCCAAGAAAAACTGTTAGTGAATGTAAACGCTTGTGCCACGTTTTTCTTCAACTCCAAATACACTATCCCAATACTGTCACGGTTGAAAAGTGTTCGAGGCCATGCAGAACACAAACGACAACTATCCGTAAGTGAAAGGAGCAGTGCATTGGATGATAACCAGCACAAGGGATCCAACCAAACAACCCTTTTTAAAGCAATGGCGAGAAAAAGCTTTTATAGCATCAATCCTTTCCGTACCGGTAGGGTACGGTGCCGGTTGGTAAACTCCAATCTGCTCCACGGCACACGGTAACACTACCCACCAACTATCATTAGCAAGAAGGTATGCCGGGTTTTATGTTTTCGGAATGAAAGTAGCCACGGAAATGAGCACAAAACGCTACTCGGCACGGAAACCGCGAGCCGTTTATTAATTGAGTTTGGACCTCATGCATTCCACCGAACGGACTGGAAGGCAAATGTCCTGTGGCCGTAATTACTTCCATTCAATACGCCGGGGAAAAAAGCGCCCTGCTTCCAATTAGACAATTGGAAACTTTTTACCAAAAAACCACCCGTAAAGCGGGAATGGAAGCCTACGGTTTGGCTGCACAACCGGATGCTACAGGAACGAAAGGGTAAACCATGGATATGAAGTCCCAGTGGGATCGAACCCACCACCATGGCAGGGGTGGGATAGCACAGCGAAAATCGATACTGGAAGTGGAAAGCTTTTGCACGTAATCGTATCATTCTCGTTGGGGGTGGTAGGCGCGTCCGTTGTTCGTGGTTGTTTCACTTTCCATGTTTTGTTGCTGTTTTGTGTTTTAGTGGTATCGTACGTTGTGTGTGTGTGTGTGTGTTTGTTTGCTGCTTGTTTTCACTGTCCAATTCATTCCCCTGAAACACAACTCCCTAATTTTCGTATCATTTATGGGACGGTAATTTAATCTTTCCTTTCAGCACAAAGGAGCGGGTTCTTTGTAGCGAAAACGCAACAATGGGTGGACATTTTTGGCGAAACAAATGTTGAATATTTGTGAGCGTTTGATTCAGTAGAAGTTTTCTATCTAATGGACTGTAAGTGTTAATTTCATTAATCCTATTCTGAAAAGTTTGCCTGTGGACATGAATGAGAATGAATTAATTTATTGCACAATGTTCGTCATTTTCATACGTAGAGCATATTTGCGTCAACAGCATACAGAACATAAATTTAAAAAAAAACACTTCCCATGACACTTTAAATTAAGGTAACGGGTTGTCCTACGTTCACACTATCTACGACATATATACGGCAATATGTTTTACCAAAATAAAGTAACGAAACAAGTCTGTTGGAGCCATAAATTTTTCCCAACTAACGAGAACCCTTTTTACGTGCGAAAACTAACGAGAACGTTGTTGTGTGAGCAGGAATATACATCATCTACCATTAGGGTCATAGTGCTTTGCGATGTACGCTCCACTATTGCTTTTTAAAGCTCACGGGATAGGTCATGCAAAAAGTTTCCCATAAAAGGTTCTGCAGTCGTTGATAGGTCCACTTTTCATCGTTTTAGATTTGTTAATTAAGTTAATTGAATCCAACGCCATCTCTCAAAAGCTGGTGTTTTGATGGTGTTAGAACAGTGTGAACAAAGTAGCAACAAATGTATCTTCTTTTCTTATCTCGGACTTCATTGCAGACCAATACGTAACACGAAGGATTCAACATAAGCAACCCAACCCAACCGCACAAATATCATTATCCAGTGGACCACAACCGTAGGCAACGAATAGTTTTGTACTTTACGGCAAAGATTTGTATCACGTAGCACTCGGTAGGCTGCTCCGTTCCGGTTCGATAAGCCCAAAAAGATGTCCCTACAGAATGATACCGATCCGGCTACAAACTCGGGCTACGGTAGCTCAGACGAAACCGCCTCGCTGTTGGTGATGACCGGTACCAACAGCAGCAGCACGACCACAACATCCGGCTCGAGCATCATATCCACCATCAACAAGCCCAAAATGGCGTCACACTCGTCCTTCAACGGACCGACGATGGCCACGGGTGCAATCGCGGGTCCGAGCAGTGCCGTCAACCAAAGCACGCTGACCACCGGCAACAAACCGATTCTCATCCGTCAAGATCGCACCTCAACCTACCTGGCCAGCCCGCAGCTATCGGCCACCGGACTAGGCGGTTCGGAGGAAAGCGCCACGGGTGAGGACGACCAGCACAATGCACGTTCGGTGCCGGATATTGAGCTGCACTGTCGGCTGGAAGCGCCGGCCATAGCTGTATCCGCTTCCTGTCACAGCGATGGCGGAAGCGGTGGCCGAATCGCCGCATCAGACCGGGCCGCCTCCACCGGTTCCGGTACCGGCGGCTACCAGCTGATCCCGTATAACAGATGTCGCGCCTGTCGTAACTGTGATAGACGTGCCTCAACTACGCCGATGTCTTCGCTAAAGCTCACCCGCTCCGTTTCGAAGGAAAGCGTCCGGAGCGCACTACACAGCCGCCTGACCGTGCAGCACTCGACTATCCCGCCCGTGCTGATTACCTCCTCGCCGACGTCCGGCTCGCGCATCATTCGCCAAAGCTCGCAGCCCGAAGCAAGCACGCTTTCCTGCTGTGCGAACCAGTGTGCGCATGCCTGCTCCATGCCAAGTTCTTCGTTGCGGCAGCTTCGCGAACCTGGCGACGGAATTGCCGGCATAGCGGCCGACTCCATGCGCATCAACGGCGGCATGCGACAGTTCAAACAGGTAAGCTTTGCTTGCATGCAAGTTGAACGGTTAGCTCCGTCGCTTGGCCGCCCAACGTGTCCCCGGGCGGCTAAATGGGGCCACGAATGGGTGAGAAGCGCGAACAAACACGAACGAGCACGTGTACGATTGCTTAAAAATAAACGACCCCACAGTACGGAAATAGAACCTTCTACCTACATAAACGCACACACACACACACCAACCAACCAACCGATACGACCGATGCCGTGGGCTAATTTTCCCATCTTTTCTAGCGGCGGAATCGTCGTGCAACAACGGCAACGGTACACATAATATTTTGACTTCCCCTATTACGACAGGGGAATGAATCTCCCGGGTTTCGAATGTGTTGCAAAACATAAAATGGCCGCGAAAAAGGGAAAATCATGTTTTTAATCATTCTATCGATGCAAATCGCGCTACGCCGTCCCCCGGAAGCCCGCTAACACCCGGAAGGCAAGTGGCAAATTGAGTGACATACCATAATTCAAGGACGCCAATTTGCTCCACAGCACACTGTACGACCATCACAATGGAATACGCACTCTTAGCATAATGATTGATGGTCCGTGTCGTGCCATTGTTTCTTTACCACTATACCCAGCGCCATCCGCACACCGGCAGTGAACGCGGGTCATAGTATCGATCTCGTATGTGGATCAGTATGTATGTGTGTGTGTGCGTATCTGTGTGCTGTTTATATTTGATTTCCCTTTTTTCTCCGTATGCCTTTAATTCGATGACATGTTTTTTGCTCGTTATCCCAAATCACTTCATGTGACGGGCCTGGGATGACCGTGCAGGTTCGATTTGTTTTCACTGCGAGAACGTTGGTAACGAGTTGATTAGCTTGATTCTGTTTTTGGACCATCCATCGGTGGGATTGTTTCAACATCTCTGAAAAGGTTTTACATTATTGGATTTTTTATTTGTCTTTCTAAATTTAAAACACCCACCGCCGGGTCGCAATTGGCATAAAATGTATCGCATTATCTCTCGAACTGAGTTTTCTAAATTTTAATCAATCCGATCGATTTTGTTTCAACAAATCAATCGATTTTAATTTTTTGAAAAAGTGCTCGAAAATCCGAAAACAAACAAAGGCAACATTCCGTGTTACGGTAGTGTATCTTTAGAACGGGATGTTTTCATTCAATGAATTCATTATAACTACCATTGAATATGTTTAACTTAAGCTCATTCTTTCAAAAACCATAAACGTCACCATTTTTCTTATCATCTCTTCAAAACAAACATTCATCATCTTTTACTTCGACATCTGTCATCAACTAATTCGAATTCTTCTGTGAACATTACCACTACCACTACTACTACTTCTACTACTACTATTACTACTGCTGCTGTACATCTACTACTACTTTCACTACTACTACTCCTTCTTCTTCTACTACTACTACCGCTACTCTACATCTACTACTTCTGGTACCACTGTCATTAGCTGGTTGCTCGTAGGCGCGAAAAGGAACAGGTGTGTGCATTTCGTGCCATGCTTCCATTGTTTAGTACTCTACCACACACGCTAATACTATGGTGCACCCGCCTATGATCAGACGACGTTAATTTACTAACGCTCGTTTTAAAATGCACCGCTAACCAAATGGACACGCGTGTTCTGTAGCAATGCGCGTGTACTGAATTGTATGCACCAACATCCCGAAATCGGGATATACCATTCCTAGGTTTTTGTTTCTTTTTATGATTTAGTTGTGTGTATTTATTTTATTTTCCATTAAAATGCTTCAGTAAAAACATTTGTAAATGATTTTTTTTGTTTGCTGAGCTACTAATAGAGAGATATAGTGGGCATTGTATATACAATCGGCTTATACGAGATGAGTTCTACAAAAAAACAGTAATTCACAACTTAGTTGTGTGTTTAACGTGACAAACAGATAGCTAGCTTAGAGGTTTTTGTTGATGAACTTGACGTGTTTTTACATTAAATGGATCTTAGTGCATAACGCTGCTCTGTATTTTTATGTTTGAGTGTTTTGTTTCCTACTTTCGATGGTAAGTAATTGCTATAAATGCAAATTATGGCATTGTAAACGCTTGTTGATGTGTGATAAAGGTCACGACACTAATGGATATATGATTGCTACGGTGTTTTCATTTAGCCATTTTTCACTAGATCTATAGCAAAAGTCGTCTAGCAAATTACTTTTATCTAGAATGAACGAATTAGATAACGTACAGGAGAGAGCACTTCCACCAATATTTCCTTTTCTCTCTTTCCATTTTTTTTTCTTTTTCTCTCTCTCGCTCTCTTCTTTCTCTTTCTCTTTTGATCTCGCTCGCCCTTGTTCTGTACCATCGTCGACGACTAACTATGCTTCTGCTTGTAACAAATCAACATCCGCAAATCGCTACCACTGTGCGATTTCGTAACCGTTTTCCGACCTAACATTTATCTTCTACTGACCAACTGCTCACCGATTAACGTGCCACTGTTGTCGCTTCTCTACCCTGCTAAAACCAACTCGCCTATACTCGTCGTGATGGGACGACTGCCACGCTAATACCTGTTCGTCAAAACGAACTGCATATAACTGCATACACAACAACACCACCAACTGCAACCCGAAACTTCGAAAGGGTGTGCTACTCTGCCCACAGACTCTGTCACAAAGCCGGCGATCCCGCTTGAGGCGTGCCTTCACGGAGGCCACGAACGAGATGACTTACGCTAGAACGGTATAGTCACTACCGATCTACCTTAGAGCTTGCTTCAAATTTCCTCCCCCTATTACCGATAGCCACACCAGGCGATCCCAGCCTGCGCTCTGTTTATGTGCATCTCTTGATCAAGTATCTCGTTTGTAGGTTGAAAGTATTGAACTATTTATTGAGTATGGCACGTGATTAGATCGGTAGATCGGTAGTGAAGTATTGCGCGCCGGATACCAATGCCAATGGTAGCTGGCGGTATCCATCCAGATCGCTTACCCTTAATCCTTTGGTAGCGTAGCTGCTCTTTAGTTTAAGTGTTACAGTTTCCTTAGTAGCGCGTAATATTGTACTTTTTTGTGGTATTATTTGGTAGAACACTAGAAACCATTTTCCAATTCAATACTGTTTGAGAAGCAATAGCAGCAACTTAACGTTACCAAGTGGTCAGTGATTTTATGCTTTACAAAATATGTATCGTTTCTGTTTAGTTTGACAGTAATATTATGGCACAGAAGATAATCTATTAGTACGCATTGCACCTTCAGGAGTAGTGTTTAGCTATTTTGGTACAAAATAAGCATGTCAGTGCTACAAAGCTGTTAGCTGCAAGCTTATGTAATTTAATTAGGCTCGTAAAGTATCTTGTACGTAGTATTTTCTGCTGAACCAATAGTTTTATAAACAACAGCATGCTTGTTGCACTTTCTTAACGAGGATAACCCGAGGGGATTGGTTTATTTATTTATTTCTATTGTGCAAACAACTAGATGCTACTTCTCAATACAGCGTACAATGTAACATTGATTAGAACACAGTTGGTTCTTATTTTATCCAGTTATTTATTATCAAATAATAAGTATTTTGAAGAAACAAAACAAATCAAACGAAGGATATGTGCTAAATTTTAGCATTAATCATGCTTCACCCAATGCTTTTCGAAAAACTTCTCATTAACCGTCGAACTGTTGAAACTCAAATGCAAACTATAATCATTCTTTCCGTTTTCGTGCTCCGTCTTAAATGTACCGTGAAGCATCTCGACCTTCAGCGTACGTCACAGCCACTCCATAAAGGATCTGGTTGGTGAATTTGATTAAAAAACTTTCCTCCGCCACAATCGCCCGGAGGGAAGAGTAAAAAAAATCGAAACAAAGTTCAAAATTAATCTACTGATGCAATTTGCAGCTGTTTTACTATCTTTTCACGACCAGCAACGGTTCGTCGTCAATCCTCGAAACTCAATGAAGAAATACTATCCTCTGTACCGTATCGATACACCATCGTGGCGAACGATAAATGTACCGAAGTGTATCGATGTACGGGTCCGTTCCGATGTACACGTCCCGAACACCTTTTTCGAATCACAAGAAAACTGCAACATCAGCAGCAGCGAATAGATGGCGAAAGACAAACTTTGCGATCGTGACTAATTTCCAGCGAACGCTCCCAATCTTCCGTTTCAAGCGCTGCTTTTTCCTGCTAGCTTGTGGAACAGAACCAACCATTCAGCCCATACCACACCCTCACACAGTCTTATTAATTGATGCCTTTGTTGGCAGATCGTCGAGAAAGAATGGGTAACAAAAGGGAAAATCAACCTGCAAAAATGTGGTTCATCCAGTTTGCAAGACGTGGATTAAAACGGTTTCAAAACCGGCCGGTCAAGGTGAAACAGCGGTACAGAGATCCAACCTTTCGGAGGCTGTGAACATCTTCACTCTCGCATCACACGACAGCGACAACGCGTCCATTTTAAATCCGAGCTCATAAATAAAGAAACGAGTGAAAGGATTTAGAACTTTTTGCCGATGCGGTGTGCAGCAGAGCTTATGAATTTTAGATAGAAACACGGGCGTACAACCTCTTCGTGTGAGGTGCTCGGCGGGTTACTGCACACCGAAAGCAAGAAGCTGAATCTCTGGCACGGTGTCGAAATCAATTTTGCGCCAACGCTGCTGCCTCGCATTTTCTCATCTCACACACAAAACCACACGTGCCCATTTCTAGCGGGTGGTGGTTGTACAGCTCCACGCGAATGCATGCATGAGCCGGTTGGGCGAAAATGCATCTGTAATGGAAAGGACACCCAACCAGCGGAAAAAAGTTTTATGCAGATTAAACGCTCTTATCAAATTATCATAAAACAAGGATCAAGCTTTGCCTTAGAGTTTCCATGGCATTCGGCACAGTTATGATGCAATCCAATTTAAGTCAAATCGATGTCATTGGTGTTCAATTTCGTTACATTTTGATTACAAAACATTACCATATGTCGTACTGGAACTTCGTATAAGACATGCCAACCTGACGTAAAGATACCGGATTACCATAGGCTACGCATATGTTGATTACATTGATTACATTATGGAGACTCTTTTATACTGTTGTGTATGAACATTGTTTAAGTAAATCAATACAGATAAGATTACATGAAACTTCTTTGCATAGATAAAAATGTTGATTAACTGTATTCAATGACAATTTCGAGCATGTGGGTCCTGTTATCGAATTCCATCTCCCTTGCCGATTGCTAGTTTATCTATTTCATTTAACCTAATCAGCTGATTTGCTCTGCAACTTCAGCTTAATGGAGGAGTCCAATTATTATACTTATCACGACATTTTATATGATAAGAGATTTTCTAGATTACAAGGTACGATAATAACGACAAAACGTATCAACATAAAAAAATCAAGATATTCGATCGATGCATTCGACCAATTCGTCAAACGCATTCTGAAACACTAACTAAATCAAACAACCCCTAGTATAAATCACTTTACAACAAAAATCACCTCAAAATGCCTAACAAAGCTATTCGTTTCAACATACCACTCCATACCATACCTATATCGATGGTGCTTATTTTACAAACTCATTGTTGTAGCTTTTACAGTGATGAAGCGGTTAACGTTAACGCAAATCACAAGCCACGTTGTCACAAGATCCTTCGCACCGGCCTTCGGTTGGTATTTCTATTCTAAATCATTTCCTGTGCATGATTAATGATGTTACAGACATTCCGTGTCGAATCGCGCCGTCGATGGCATTTTGCTATGTCTGCTTGCCAGTGAATTCGTCACATTCCTCTTTCACCGAAGAATGCGATCGTCGATACATTTCAATCATAAGTTCCTTCAATCGGCGGGTGTACATTACGTGGAACTGAACTTACCCACAATGTCCATGTTTACCTTTGTACGTCAAAAGACCTCACTGTACCGCTTATTCCACACCAATGCTTCTGGTGTGAGGTACGGTGTACTTGTGTAGCTTTTTTTTCTACTTCTTCCATTTGTTACCAATAAGTAGAACCAATCAAGGACAAATCGCGGATCAGGAATTGGAAATGCCAACGAATACGAATACAATATTGGAAATCGATCAGTTCATGGCCCCTATCCCTAATCTCGGCCAGTATTCTCGACCAGCCAGAACATTTGTTTCCTTGCTATTGTCCATGGAATGAGGACGCAGCAAGAGACGCAAGAAATGGTTTCAATTGTCATTGATTTTTCTGATGAACTTGAAGGAAAATGAGCTATTCAGATACGAGGTACCTTTCAAGTGACTCAATGAAGCAACGTGCATGTGAGCGTGCGATAAATCCTTGATCCACCACGTATGGAAAGAATTTTAAATTTATTTGTTTTGAATGCGATTTCTTAGGCTCTGCGGGTAGTGGTAGTTGTGAGCAGTTGTTGACAAGTTATCGATAAGTGTAAAGTTATAAATTTTATATTTAAAAAATTCATCTCAAATACAATTTGAATCATCTATTCATCAACAAAATAAGGAATTATTGTATATTTTATTTATTTTGTTAGAACAGTCGTGCAAAATTACATCTGACATTGTACACTAATTAACACAACAACATAATATGAAAACACATTACACAGTCTCGTCACTCAGGCATCATTGTATCAACATAGTTTAAACATTATACTTTTTTTGCCTAGCGTTGTGCTATGTTCCCTTCACAAATCCAACCACCCGCATACATATATTCTGAGTAAAATGTGTCCAATCAGCACGCTACTTCCATCTGGTGAAAAACTTGGCTTTCCCTCAACCGGCATTACGGAACAGCAGGTCGTCAAACGACGCGGCCCCCAGAACGGCGCCAAGTGAGTCCTACGCAGCTGTCGATGTAAATATTTGCTGAATTTATTATCGTACGTCACATACCCCCTACCAATCAACAACCTTCTTTGCCGATGGTCGGTTCGCTTCACAAAAGGCGAAAAACAAGCGAGAGCCATGGGAAAACCTCAGAAATGAATGAAAAGAGTTTATTTTGACTTTACTGAGCTTTAGTTTAATTATCCTTGCAGTTGATTAAGGATTTATTTCATCCCATTTGGGGAAAAGCGATTCAAACATGCGCAATAGCACGTTAATGACTTAGCCGCTCTGACATTTATTCCCGAAAAATGAACTTTACCAAAGAACCGTTGCGTGATTAACTTATGCTTCCATTTATGTGTGGCAGGTGCAACTTGAACAAATTTGGTGTATCAAAAATTTACCAAAAAAAAAAAAAACTCAAACCACACGTGACCTTGCGTGACGCCTTCCTTACGGACCAAAGCACTATAAAGAGGTCCAGAGGATATGGAATTTTTCATAATTCAGCACACCCTAGACCCTCCCTGCTATGCCCACCGGAATAGGCTTGCGGTCATACCCATCTCACTGTTGGTGACCAGTCACCGAGCCAGGATCGATCAGCGAAAGTAAGCACCGGAGCTCCCAGGGGAGGTTCTCGTTGGGGCATTTGAGACCCTACGATAAGAGGGACCCCCGAAAACCACCAAGGACGAACGAAACGTGTACATTCTAAAGGGCAACGGTGAAATGGGGTTTGGCAAATAAAATATTTAGTTTTGCACGTAATCCATTTACCATTAATGGAACACTTGGATCACCCGTAACCCCTGCCCGAATGCCGCTGCGCGTACATTTCTAATTAACCTTTTATTTCGAAAGGACCAGCACATTTCATAATACAGACAATTGAGCCTGCGTAAGCACACCATCTTTAGTCATACATATTGCATTCGCGAACGAAATCCAAATAACCACTACTCGAATTTTTATTCCTGCGTATCAGCTCGATTTCAAAACTGCTCGATTGTTGGAGTGGTAAACATCTCTCATTTTTGACAGTAAGATACCACCTGTCGCCTGCTCATGCAAGGCTTGTGAAGCATTTTCTTGTATGTTTTTCTTCTAAGGACTGTTGTACGCACACAGCTGCATGCACGTTGATACATCTACAAATGAAGCTTCGGTTTGCCTGTTTGATACGGGCTCATACCAATGCCAAAATATATTTATTTACTGAGAGCGTACTCTCTTCTCCAAGTAGTATTTGGCGATATGTTGACTTCGATCATGTGCGCTTTTACCGTCTATTATCAACACAGTTAAAGAGCCGGTGAGAGAAGTGAGATGAAATTGGGACTCCGATGAATTGTTAAGGAACTGTATACGGATAGTGTTGGTGGATTTGAAAGTATGCAAATTAAATTAAACGTCTAAGTACCATTCGTTACAAAAAATGCCGAAATTTTTAACTATATTCTACTTGATAACAAACAATTTTATTTATCGCCGCAGCTAACGGATGGTGAGCATTGGCTCTATATTTACTTACGTACCCACATTCATACAACCGATTATCTCTCTCGTGTTCCTGCTGGCACTATCTCTTTCATCGTTCATTTTAGCAACCGTCATCCTTGTCTGGCTGACTGACAGCCCGTTTTCACACTCTCCGAGCAAGAGTTTTTCCGGCTTTGTTGTGGAAAACGCCAGTGTAGATATCTTGCTCTCCGCAAGCTGGACAAAGCAGCAAAGAGAACAAACGACCCATCGTTTTCTTGATGGGATTACTGACCATGAAAGAGAGCGAGTTTCAAGGCGCTTGGTGAGCGTGAACTTGCTGCTTTACTTACTGCGCTCATTCATGGCTACGTTAGTCTGTCTTTAGCGTTCGGTGAGCGTCGGTGTCGGACCGCCTGTAAACATCATTTTCGGGTCTTCTAATAAAACGGAGCAGTTTCAATCACAACCACTTCAGAATAGGACTGTGCGTGTTAACGGAAAGGTGCAACAAATTTATCAACTAAGAACGCACAGAAAACGGTCTCACTCACTCACTCGGATGTCTTAAAATACTTCAAACCTACGCAAAGGTGTAACCATAGTCGCAGCACCGTATCCGATACTCTGTGTCCTTTTTTTTGCAATATACCCAAGTCTTGGGTTCGCTCTTATCAATTTCTCCTATCACCACCAACACTCTGTGTGGTTGTGCTCTGCGATGTTTTTATGTGTGTTGGTGTTTGAATGTAGCGAGAGTAAGGAGAAAATGCAGCATCACAAACTGTAACCATTATCAGCGCCGTCCCAAACACCATCAGTCCATCGGACGAAAATAGTGGAAACTCTCCGGGTTACAATAACTTTCCGGCAAACGAATCTGTGCGTGGAGCTGTACAAATGTGCAAAGCAAATATGTTTACAATAGTTCTCGTTTCATTTGGACATAACTCGTCGGTACGGCTGTTACAAGTGATCTCTGTTCGAAGACGGCCGATTTGAGCGAAACTTCCTTTGCTGTGAAGTAAAACCCAGCGTGCGAACAGAGCACGTATGTGTGTGTGTGTGTGTTTATGTGCTAGAGAAATAGAGACAACCGAGAGCGTGAGGTAGTCCCGACGCGAAAATTACAAAAACTAACCCGCCCAACCCAACAATATGCTGATACTGCCATTGTCCAGATCCGTAATCCATGCGATGGAATCATGGTCCGCGTCGTAGGCCAATGTAGTGTGCAAATACTGTCGAACTAGTGCTGTGATTTTACAGTCCCCAGATAGTGTGCTGTGCGTAGAGTAGAAGTTTTATCGAACCAAGTGTCACGAAACGAGAACAAAGCATAGAAAGGTAGTGTTGTCTTCTTGCCATCACAAAAGGGCATATTTGCACCGTGCATAACGCTGACAACAGTCCGAATGGGTTAAGCTAACTGATTGGAACAATATTTGTTCCCTTCTATGAAGAACAAGTACCAGAACCCATCACATATTGTACGCAACGATTTTCAAAAGTAAATGTTCTATCAAGATGCTGTGTTGGTGGTTCACCAAGTATTTGTTTGTTTTCAGCAAGAAGAAACAGTAGCGAATTACTCTCAAAAGGATGAGTGCACGAGTGTTATGTGACTAGCGGTGTAGTTTGTTCGCAATATTGTGTTAAAATTCGAAGGTGTGTTCTACGACCTAACCCCCAGCACAGTGTTAATCGTCGGCTTCCAAAAACACATTTTCCTACCACCCCGTATCACTACGTTACCATCCGAAAACCAACACTAATCGAATCGCTCGTCAATACTTTGTGGCACTGGCAGCGAAGTTTTTGCTGCTTATCGAAGGGCATTAAGCCATACCTTTACCGGAAGGTGCCAGCACACCCCTAAAAGTTCTCAAGTGTTTGCCTGACCATAACAGTAGCGAGCGTGTGAGAAAAATTCCGACGGCTTATTTTTATGGCTTAAGTGCGAGCAATGGAAAGGTAGTATCGCCTTCCGACCTCAGAACGATAGCAAGCAAGGTGTTTGATAGCGGTACCACCAACAGTTCCTTTCGGGCGATAATGGCCTCCACCTTAGGCTGAGTGTCATTATTTCCTACTTCTCGTTCGCTAAAGCGACACCCTTGAAGGGATGCCGTTGGGAACGATTGGGAAAAATATTTTTGAAACAAATATCAGTGTACTTACACTCCCGCCCCATTACAGGATTCGTCTTGCAACGTTCAGTGCTGAATCCGTTCGGTTTGCGTAATAAAAACACACCGTTGACAAGTGATGCGATAGTAAACAATGGTGCAGCGCAAAAAATAAATACGCCCGTTCAGGTGCGTTAGTGAAAGTGAAAGTGTCATTTCGTTTCGAGTTTGTGTCGTTTCATGTGTTGTGTATCTAGTGGTCAGCTGTGTGCTGCACAAGGCGTACAGAAAATTGCCAGTCGATAAGAGAAACAACCGCAAACGAAGAAACATCTTGTTGGCATTCAGTAGGCGCTAGGAACGACCGGCGTACCCATCACGTTGTCCCCCATTGTGCTCCGACCACGGCATGAGTATCGAAAGTGTTTCCAACCGATTGAATAGTGTGTGGAATTTATGATAATTACTCTGGTAATTTCACACTCCTTTTTTATCCTCTACGTAGCCTAGTTTCAAGTGTGTTGTAGTTTGCATAATATCATTTGTCTTTCTAACACTGCTTGGTAGTTCATTGATGTTGTTTTCCTTTCAAAATGCCCTCTGAGAACTATGGTTCACTATTTATGGTGTTTTGTGCTTGAAATACATTAAACACTGCACAAAAGATAATTTTCAGACATTTTGTTGCTGTTGTACGGTCTTGTGTTGAGAGTTTTGAAACAATAACAAATCGTTACCATATCATCGTTTCACTTTAAAAAGTACCGGGCGTCTCCATCGTTGTACCTTTGTTCGTATAGTTCTCGGAGGAATACTTCATCGATGAAAATATTACTTTTCAAAAGCTCGATTTTATCATTGTTAATAAACTAATTCGTATTTGTTGCTTACAACTCATAATACTAACGTTTCCATGCGAATCCCTTATAAATCTAACACTGTATTTGTGCCTTGCATAACTATATTACGATTCTATGAAATCTTTTCAACTGCATTTCCCACTGCTGCACTTTCCGATGGTTTTCGAAACAATATGGGAATAAATAAAACCCCTACCCATCAGAACTCTACGCACACCAATGACATTTTCCTTACGCTAATCACGTCCGTCACGATATGCATTTTGCGATGGATTATTGATGGCCTTCAATCATATCCCATTGTGGCGCACTCGTTGCACGGGAACGTTCCATGCGAGACACGCCATCCGGACCATCAGTCGAATGGAACGACTCAACAAATGCAAACCATTAAAGATTCTTCTGCCGGCCTGACGCACCCGGCGGACTGTCGCCCCAAAACTGCCATTCTTGTTCAGTCCGTTATTATTTGTGAACCGTACGACGTGCGCCGATCCATCACTGATTTACTTACGAATTGAAATCTGATACGGAACGTCCATTTGTTCTCATTTATGTGCTCTTGCTTCGGTGTCCGGGAGTCGCTGTTGTTAAATATTCATTGTGCCTCAAGGCAAGATTGATGGATTCTGGGTGCGTTGGCTAACGTTTCAGTCCCTACGCCTGTCGATATGTATATTTTGGTTAAGCGTCTGTTAATGCAGACTTTTTCGATGAAATCTTGTAAATTTTACTCAATTTTGTACGTAAAAACTTCCATACAGTAAGTTTCTGCTTTTGTTTCGACATGATGTCTCGGCATTTGAAAGCGTCCCATCGGCACACTCTTCCCAGTCAAGACTCTAAACCTATTGAGTTTCGATGCAATTACGAACGAAACACTTGGTTTATTGTTACTGCAATCAAATATGAAAACAAACTCATTAGAATGTACTATGACATTGTAATTAATCTCTGCTACGTACTCTACCTCCTTCCATCTCTCATATTCGCTGCCTTGAGGAGCAGCTGTGAACGATGCTTCTTGATTAAATCGGCACCAAGTGGAGACAGTATGGGACCGTAAAAGATGTTTTCCACACACACACACACACACATACACTCAACAGCTGGATTCTCAATGGGGAGAAACAAGATCAAATGACTTGTGTCTGCAACGTTAATCGATGATGTTTACTGGGTAGCTCTTAGCTGCAAGTCCTTCCGAGCTGACTGTGTAATTTCAGCTTCGATTCAACCACACCCCAGGATACAGCGATCAAAAGGCTACCGGCCATTTTGCCCCAGTTATCTCTAATGGGCTCACACGTTTTCCCGGGGATGCTATGGTTAGTCCTGCCTGGTTCATCCACAACCACAACATCCAGCCAGTCTATCTCGGCCGAAACGCGTTCTTCATGTCTTTTCGCTAAAAATAACCCTTTATTAGCGACGGACCCCGTCCAGGGTGAGGGAAGCAACAGCCATGCGGCAAAACACTGTTCGGTCTCATCCTAAATATACACTTTTGCGATCCAACAAGTCTAAGAATGGGTTCCACTGACTTTACACAGCGCTGATACACTTGTTTTACGGTCGAGTCTACGCCGTTCCTCAGCATGTCATAGCTATGACGACAGCAATCGTTTCCCATCATTGATAAAGGACCGAACGCTCCCGACCACTTCCGGACCAATCACCTGTACCGGACTTATTTCACTAATGGCTAAACTACACCGTTGACCATCGGCAGCGCAACGACCCCTAGCTGAACGCGAACCCTGGTGGATCGTCCCAAGACCGATCGCGCTATTCTTGGTCCGGGTGTTATAGTGTCTGGGGGGGGCTCAAACTGCTTGAAGAAGTGCGATGCACGGATCGCAATCAACGGTTTTTGGGTGAAATCTGGGTGACGTGCGGGAATGCTCCCATACGTTCACACACTTACACACATACACACGCGCAAACAGATACGTTTCAAGCACAAAAAAGTTTAAAAATAACCTCCAGCATCAGCAAACAGCAGCAATTCCGCTCTTTTAATTACTCACTTCTAATCGTAGCTAATCGCGAACTCATCCTACCCATCGTGCAGTTTCCATCGTCATAAAGTTTGTGCGCTAAGAAAAATAACGCCGGGCGCTGTGTGGTCGTGAAAGAAAAAGCAAGTTAAATAACATCCACAGCACTGTGCTAGGAATAAAAGCGATACGCGCAGCACCGTCGAACAGGTGAGCGGTGTGGTTTCTCACATTTTGCGCAAACCGGACGAATCGAGCCGGGTGAGTGGATAGAACCTCCTCGCACCTGCCCGCCAGAGAATTCGAAACCACCCAGTCGTTCCGAAACAAACAACAAAAAAACAAGCAGTGCTCATAGTTGTGTTGTTCACGAATAAAAAGTAGACTTGCGATGGACAAGCTGTCCAACGGCACGCAGTAATGACAAGTGGCAGGTTCGCTGTTGCCAAACTCTACGACTTGCGTGTCTACTATGATCAGCAAGCGGTCAAACAGCGCTCGAATTAGGAAGTGAAAGGAATGCATGGTTTGTGTGCGATCGGGCCAAACTGATCGGTGTGCGGAAACAGTGTAATTACACGTTTGAAAGCAAGCTGATCGATAAATGTGGCAAACAAACACTATCATCCGGACGCGTTCGATCGAAAGAAAGAGATAAATGTCTTGACGTTATCACATCTGCCGCACCCTATAACACAAGGTGATTACATAATTTCTACTCGTTGGATTTACTGTTCTCGTTTGCTAGCGTTGTTGCTGGAATCGCTTTTTTATCACGATGTTTGTTGGTTTATTTCCTATGTTCATACCGCTTTTTTGGTTGGACATGTTCTAGCGAGCTGTGGTGGCAAATTTATCCTCTATTACACAATTCCATATCCACATACGCAGATTAATATGTTATCCCAGCTTCGGTTGATTGTCGATTTTATGTCCATTTAGCTATCCATTGAGCTCTATTCGAATTCGTTCCAAACACTTGAGTTGAGTTTGATGAATACCGTTTCATTCATTACCATTTAGAACGTTTCATACTTAATGTTGAGTTGGTCTTTTTGTTTTGTTTTTCATTACTTTACCTAGTGCCTTGCGTTTGTTTCTGCATGAACCTCGTTATTCGCAAAGCTTTTTGGGATCATGAAGAATCCGATCGCTTTTTGTTTTCAAATTCAACCTCTGCTCTATTCCTTTCTCCTTCTGAGCTTATGGCATGGATTTATCGTTTTAACCCATCGCATAATCCCCAGACCGTACGCCACATCCATCAACCGGGGCGCTGGGAGACACTCATGCTGTGCACTAAATGTGTAATGCATCTGACAGAGCAAACGCTTTCGGTGGCAAAAAAAAGTGCAGTACCACTCTACGTTGCAGTGATTATTAAATAAATAAACCTGTCACGAAGAGCAAGCACCAACGAGGTGTGGACATTGAAAATTCCTTCTTATACACTACCAACGGTACCATCCGGTGCCAGCAAGAATGAGGTGCATAAACACTTTCGAGCTTTTGCCAGTCGGAATTCTTTCAGTTCGTCCGCTGCCAGTCCGCACACTTGGATTGCTTGTTCGAGCAGAAGCAATCGCAAAATGGGAAGCCTTTGCTGTTCGGGCGCCTTGGCAGAACACTGCTGAGATTGGGTAACACCTTCGTGCACCTTAAAACACTGCAAAGCACGATTCATCCGCAACGAGGCGATGCACTTGTGTTGCTTCTTATGTTCGCTTTTCATTTTCGTTCCCGATGGACAAGTCTTTTCGTAAGATGCTTATGTTAGTTTGCGTACAACGTATTAGTGCACGTTTCCGTAAAATATTAATTTGTAATTTAACGGTTTCCTGGCGATTCTTTCGTTCACAAATTTTGGAAAACATATATGCCTGTGTATTCTAATTTAATTGAGTTATTCTAAATAAGACAGTCGTATTTTGCATTTCTACCATTTTGCTTCCAACAGTCTGTCACACTTTCAAGGTGAATTTCTTCGATGTGAATCTAGTCAAAGGCCAGTCACAAGCCAGTCTTAACGCGCACGTAAAATCGTAAATAGCGACTGGTTTGGTCCTGGTCGTTACATGAGCGAAACTTAATGAAAAACAAGCCGCCACCCAGCGGCGAATATTTTATGGTCTCGCCAGGATCAAAGCTTTTCCTCTGCCACGTTTACATCTAGCCGATACTGAACTCTTGTACCAGTTGTGCGTTCCGTTGAACTTTACCAGGGTTTTCTCTAGTGCGGTCAGGTTAGGTTAACGATAGGCTACATCGGCGACGGTGCCCATCTTACGAAATCGATCAGCAGCCCGGAAGGTGGAAGGTGATTTATTTCAACAGCTGCCACTGAAAATGTTGGCCTGAAAATAGACCGACTGTACGAAACTGCCTTGGACTATCGCACACGCACCAGAAACGGGGAAAATAATTAGTGCTCTAACGCTTACATCTAATTAATCCTTTTTTTTTACACACAAACGACTCTCGGACGTGACCTAAACGATATGAAAATCACCAAGTCAATACACACCTCCAATATTTGGAATATTCAAACCAATCACAAAAGCTTACTTTGTTATATGAACAGCCTTCAACTAGTGCGTCGATACTAGGAGCAACCTTGGTAAATGGTAAATCGAAAGAGAATATCTTTCCTGTGTGCTTGCGTAAAAGGCTATTTTGGTAAGCTTGTGGATTTTTCCTTTCAAACGCCATCAACGATGTTAACCGATGGACATTACTTTCATTTTTGGGTTCGTTTACTGCTCTGATCCTGTCTCTAAATTATTACTCACACAATGCTTCCTCGCCGATCCAACGAAAAATAAAAACCAGTACATCCCCTCGGTACGCAATTAGTGATGCGTGTAAGGACAGCAAAAGCGGATCCATTGACTAGCCGACTTAACGGGTAGACGCACTTGCCAACTGGTAAATCGAGGGGTTTTCATCTCGTTTCGTGTCGTTTTTTTTTCTTCAGACCCACCAACGGGCAGGAGATTATTTTACCATTCCATCTCCTCCCTACGGGAAGGTTGAACGGTTGCTCACGATCCA
This sequence comes from Anopheles maculatus, assembly GCA_002091835.1. Lineage (NCBI taxonomy): Eukaryota > Metazoa > Arthropoda > Insecta > Diptera > Culicidae > Anopheles > Anopheles maculatus. The sequence continues at coordinate 74,541 of KZ062320.1, forward strand.
CCGAAAATGTAACGCAACGCTTGTATGTGAACGGCAGGAAAAGAGAATACGCGATTTGACGCTTGCCTTGAGCTCGTCGAAAAACTTGAACGGCCAGTATCCGTACATGGGCCAACGATAGCGTACCAGCAAATCCGTTTGCTGGCAGTGGTATTAAATTTTATGTTTCATGTGTTTAATGTAAAATTTACGATCAATCAATGGGCCAGTTAGTTGAGGTTACTGCTACTTTTTACATTTTCTTTCTGCTGACGTTCGTTCGTTTTTTTTGTTCGACCCAGCTGAAGCTGGGGTTTTCCGCGCTCATAGAGTGTGGCACAGTAGTGGGCAATAAAAATGCAACATCTACCGACAGCACTCGACACACTTACCAAAACCGTATGCGTGATGCAATATGAGTGATGGGAGGATGGTATTGCTAAAGGTTTTTATCAGAAATGCATTAACCGGCAACACCATCATAAGGCCTGGTTCTCCCGCAACATAAAACAGTGTCGCTAAACATTTCCGTGTGCATTTATTATTTATGAGCTACAAAACTGACACGTACACAATTGAGCAAATGTTTGACGCAAGGTGTTACGATACTTGGTGGACTGTGCATCAATCGTACACTAAACAATGCGATTACTTTCTTGCTTCGTTCAAACACATTTACAATCAACGTAATGTGCAATCGTCATGGAACGGTTTTGGCGTTGTTAACGTTAAAATGCATCTATTACCTCTATTACACCTTAATATGGTGATATCCACTGAACACTATTTTGTGCCTTCCCGCACTGCCTGTTGTTCTGGGCC
>KZ062320.1:83045-101469 GCA_002091835.1 Anopheles maculatus
TTTTTTTTACACACAAACGACTCTCGGACGTGACCTAAACGATATGAAAATCACCAAGTCAATACACACCTCCAATATTTGGAATATTCAAACCAATCACAAAAGCTTACTTTGTTATATGAACAGCCTTCAACTAGTGCGTCGATACTAGGAGCAACCTTGGTAAATGGTAAATCGAAAGAGAATATCTTTCCTGTGTGCTTGCGTAAAAGGCTATTTTGATAAGCTTGTGGATTTTTCCTTTCAAACGCCATCAACGATGTTAACCGATGGACATTACTTTCATTTTTGGGTTCGTTTACTGCTCTGATCCTGTCTCTAAATTATTACTCACACAATGCTTCCTCGCCGATCCAACGAAAAATAAAAACCAGTACATCCCCTCGGTACGCAATTAGTGATGCGTGTAAGGACAGCAAAAGCGGATCCATTGACTAGCCGACTTAACGGGTAGACGCACTTGCCAACTGGTAAATCGAGGGGTTTTCATCTCGTTTCGTGTCGTTTTTTTTTCTTCAGACCCACCAACGGGCAGGAGATTATTTTACCATTCCATCTCCTCCCTACGGGAAGGTTGAACGGTTGCTCACGATCCACCGAAAATGTAACGCAACGCTTGTATGTGAACGGCAGGAAAAGAGAATACGCGATTTGACGCTTGCCTTGAGCTCGTCGAAAAACTTGAACGGCCAGTATCCGTACATGGGCCAACGATAGCGTACCAGCAAATCCGTTTGCTGGCAGTGGTATTAAATTTTATGTTTCATGTGTTTAATGTAAAATTTACGATCAATCAATGGGCCAGTTAGTTGAGGTTACTGCTACTTTTTACATTTTCTTTCTGCTGACGTTCGTTCGTTTTTTTGTTCGACCCAGCTGAAACTGGGGTTTTCCGCGCTCATAGAGTGTGGCACAGTAGTGGGCAATAAAAATGCAACATCTACCGACAGCACTCGACGCACTAACCAAAACCGTATGCGTGATGCAATATGAGTGATGGGAGGATGGTATTGCTAAAGGTTTTTATCAGAAATGCATTAACCGGCAACACCAGAATCCTAAGGCCTGGTTCTCCCGCAACATGAAAACAGTGTCGCTAAACATTTCCGTGTGCTTTTATTATTTATGAGCTACAAAACTGACACGTACACAATTGAGCAAATGTTTGACGCAAGGTGTTACGATACTTGGTTGACTGTGCATCAATCGTACACTAAACAATGCGATTACTTTCTTGCTTCGTTCAAACACATTTACAATCAACGTAATGTGCAATCGTCATGGAACGGTTTTGGCGTTGTTAACGTTAAAATGCATCTGTTAAGTCTATTACACTTTAATATGCTGATATCCACTGAACACTATTTTGTGCCTTCCCGCACTGCCTGTTGTTCTGGGCCAATACACATTGGACTTAAAAAAAATCATTGAAAATGTGCTGTGTTTTGCTACTCAATTTACGTGGCTTAGTATATTATTGAAGAAGATCTTTTTCCTAGCACTTGAATAAAGCGATGATGCCAAAAATAGACTCAACCAGACGAGTGGAAAGACCGAAACAGGCAAGGAAAAAAAAGGGCAGATCTTCCCCAGCTCGCGTGGATCGAACGAACGACCAAACCACACCAAAACATTTCTTCTACATCAACAATGTTCAACGATCAACGAAAACAGCGATCGGGTGAGTGAAACGGTCCTAAAAGGGTAGGACGAACGAAAAAAAAGCAAACAACTGTCGACACACACAAAAAAAAAAACGATGCGCTTCGCTCATGCTAAACAGACTTACCGTAAAGCGCACGCGGTAAACTGTTCGGCGCTCCGTTGCCGGTTTTGTGACTGATGCGGTTGCGATGAGTGTGGATGAGGTTGGCTGACTGTTTAATGTTACATCGTTGCATAAGTGATGGGCAGGTCAATTAATTAATAATCACTTCTGGGTGGGCAACAGCCACATTATGCTATGCGTTGGGGTTTGATGAACACCCAGGGGGAACTGGTGGCACCGTATGAAACCAAGGCACCTGTGGGCACACGGTCGTTGCATAAAGCGTGCGTTGCGTTTTGGAGTACTATGCAAACGAGTAAGTGCTTGTTGCAAGCATCGCGATCAAAGATTCGAAGCAGAAATGGTTTTGTTTAAGCACAATATAACACTATTTCCTGCCATCCGATACGCAGTTAATGAGAAATGCATTCAATTGCCTTTTTAACGAACTCCAACTCATCAACTCAACGAACAGTAAACCAAAATGATCATTATTTTTATATTTGCTTCATTGAAGTTTCTAATTAATATAGTTTTCAAATGAAACTTAAATCCTGCTACCCACTAACGTGTATCATTCTATAAAACGTGCTTTCGTCTAAAGCCAATAACCAAATTGTTTACAAAAAATAACGAAGCATATAACATTATTGATACATATTGTCATAAGTGGATTGTCCGTACAAATGGTCTATTTAAAATGTGAATCATAGTGTATCAACTTCGAACCTGCTTGTTATCGTGAACTATATACAAAATATCGTACCTCTACCAAACGACCGTGATGAACAGAGAACACGAAACAGAGTCAACAATCATTATCCATCAATACACACCAGTATAGAAACACAGGTTGTCGCGCACAAGCGAAAGCGATCGTTTTCAATTGCATACAGCTATAAACAGTTTAGTTTCCTCGTTTCTGTCACTTCTGCACACCGTTCGCTCGTAAATGCTCCAGTTGGATCTGTCTGAAGTGCACCCTATCCTATTTGCGTACTCGACCGGTAGCATGAATGTAGTGAAAATGATGGCACCGATACGAAGAACTGTCCTCACTACTCTTGCCTTTGAAGAAGACGATCCATAACAGACCCACAATGAGTTATGCGGTAAAATTGAACCCACGATGACGTTTTGTTGGGCACTGGCACTAAAGTAGCGTCTGGGAAGGTGGTGAGGATACGAAACAACAAAAAAACTATAAACTGGCTGAATAATTGAGTGCACCTTACGTAATGCCGGAATCAACGAAAGCGATTCCGTACGTCCGGGAAGGCAAAGATGGCAGAAACTAGAACTCGACCTAGCATCGATCCATATCCATCCATCAATGTTTGTAGTTTACTGCTCGTGAAACCTGCCCAACGATAGCACCGGGAACGCCGCTGTAAAGTGTCTTTCGCCATTTTCTATTGATTTTCATCCAATTACGGTCGAGTGGTATCGGTGGCATCGTGAATTAATTAGTGTAGCCCTAGCTTCAACCTCCAATATAATGGAGCTGTTTTTATCCATACCATCAGCTGGCTTCGAAGCTCCTTGATAGATGGTCTGAAGGGGACACAAGCATATTGTAGAACCTATATCAATATTATGGGTTCTCAAGTGGTTTCTCTCTATTGCAAGTGATTTGGCGTAGAAACGCAGATAAATGCTACAAATAGTGCGACTTGTCTCTAATAGTCGCCAAATAAAAATTGTCTGCGATTAATAAACTGCATTGAACGGAAACACTTTCGCAAAAAAGTGAGGCTGCAAAACTTGCTAAATATTCAATAAATCACCTTCCAAGCGCATCGAACAATTCGCGGCACAGACTGCCAATCTCAGTACCTTCCATTTCTAAGTACATTACTCAAAAGGAGAAAACTTTTTTTAATCACAAAAAAAACATTCCAGCCATCTGTGTCATCTTTCCAACGCTCTTGGTTTCAGTTTTATTGGAGGAATCTCGTTTTCTCGACACCTTAGCACAAAAACAGCTCAAACAGCGAAGCATTGCGCCCAAGCATACCGTTTCCGGGTGCAGTCATTAATGGCTGTAAGAGAATGTGCGACCACTTTATGCACCATTAAACATAAAATGTGCATACTTTCCATGTCTGGCGCAGGAAAATTGAATTCTTTTCACATTCCACAAGAGCATAGATAGTTTTAAGTCCCCGTAGGTCCAAGGAATGTTAGAAAAACGATTTCTTCTTCGCTTAGCTATGACACTGTGCAAAGAAATATGGACAAAAGACGTGAAATAGCGTATGGCAGTTGGAATATCGGTCAATTATGATGAATTGAACACTGGCTGGGGTTCTTGCGGACCGAAATCATTCTTTTGAAAAGCATTACATCGAATGTACTAACAAAGATATAATAGGTTCGGGAAGACATGCTCTCTAGGAACGGCTCAGCATGTACATCTTTATCGATTTCCGTGTTGTGTCCATCTTCACCTTACCACGAATTTCATTTTCTAAACATGGATGTGCGAACGAGGCGCTCCAACGTACACGGTGACCCACATTGGACAGCCTGTTTTCTCTCGATTTAACAAGCTTCCTGACATTCGTACTGTCATTGCAGTTATTCCGCACGGTTGCACGACTAAGTATCGGTTCACCGACCCGGTACGGTGAACGCCTGTGACATGTGTTATTAGCATATTGCTACCTGTCACGCACCGTTTTCCTAGCACCAAACCAGAGGTGCCAGATTAAGCGCAAACCGTCTGTCGTGGTCATGTGCGCAACCACGCGAAACGGCAATTGTTGTTATGCGCAAAGGATGCGGACAGTCTGACGCATCCTCTTTCTCCTCTGAACTACCAGGATACTTGACGAAGACTAATGGCCAATCGTGATGGATTCCACCCATTTCCTTCTCCGCCACCGACGCGATGCATCCCTCAGAAGGAACTGCGTTCCTAGTCGTCCCATTCGTCATCGTATTTATATATGTCATGGCACTAAAGCCACATTAAAAGATACATACAAAATATTATTTTTAGACTCTCACCAAACGTGTTCACCGCAATCAGTCCGTCGCTGTCTCTAGTACCTCCAACAAATGTAGTGTAACGAACAAACATACAACAGTGCGTTCCACTGCAATGCTTGGTTCGTTCTGTTTGTAAATAGGTACGTCTTTGTGACTGCATTTTCACTACAGTAACGCCAAACATTTTTGTTTCCCTCGGAACTCGGCTAGACAGATAGACAAGCTAAACGAGCCCAGACTTGCCCGCCGGCTAGAGGCGAGAAGTAGCAGTGCAAGACAATCAGCTCCCTTAATTAAAATACTACAACTTTTCACCATTCTTGTGATGTGCTGATGAGCGATGCGACGAGAAGCGAGAATGCCGGTGTGCAGAACAATGCAATGGATAGCCGGCAAACACGAACGCGTTTTAATACTATATACTATGTAACCAGGAACAGACGAGCAGTGGTTGTAATTAGTTTTAGTTTGTACAGGCTAACGATGATCAAATAGCTGCCAAAAAATGAAATTATAACCTCAACCGTACCACATCACCGTCACTTTTTTACGATATTCGCTCTCCCGACTGGCAGCGCCGGCTATTTACGTGCACGGGGGTGCAATGCTGGGTGCGTCACATCGTCCTAATGGAATCGTGTCGACGAGCGATCTAAGCTACCGAGGAAGGCACCACAGTACACTGTACCGTTGGCTAAAGTGTTTAGTGTTGGTAGCGAAATAAAAAAAGTGTAACGGGCCCGGGATTGCTGGGTATTGCCTGTAGTTGCACCTGGCAAAATGGTGCCGGTAGTCTACCAACGCACAATTAGAAGACATTCCACAGCTACATCCACTAGCTCATAATTATTAACAATACCAACAGTCAACGATAGTCGCTTAATGACGTCGTTTCTAGCGGATGTTACCAAGCGAATTGAAATGGTACACATTCTTGTACATCGCAAAACAAAATCTTTAATGGCATTTAATTTGTTTCGCTTTTTCTTTGCAGGGCTGCCTGTGTTGAGTAGAATTTCGTTTGATATTTTATTTACATAGTTTTTCCTCATAATGTTTCTTTTTCAGTTCAATCAGAAGCGGAAGAATAAACATATTTTGTTATGAATGTTTATAAAAGATTAATAAAACTTGAAATGGAAGGTAGACTGAAGGACATATCCACTAAAGCATATTGCACAAAGATTTGATGAAATGAGAACTAGCTGCAACCTAACTGTCCAGTAAAGCTTCGTGTGGAAAATGAAAATTGCTTAGCCAACCCTCAGTTACAGTAAATTGATGTAATGGTTACTATTTGTTACTCATACATGCGATGCGACTCTTCGCCCCCTATTGAATGTTTTCTATCTCCTTGAAATTGAGCGCTCCTTGACAGATAGTGTTAGTTGATTTTTTAAGCCAAAAACGGAAGGACCTCTCGTGATTATAAAGCCAAAGAAGAAGAAAGGAAGCAGTATTTTAGGCCTGTTTTAATAATGATTTTGCAACAGGCAAGACTTCCTTTCATGCGTCAGGGCAGCTACAGAAAGCGGTATCATATCGATTAACATTTCCTTACAGCATTGAATTTAAAATAGATTGCTAAACAAACTTCAAAACTTATACATTCAAAAGAAAAATCCTCGAGAAAAACCGAAAGCCAAAGATAAAAGAAACACACTCACTAGTTGTGTTGATGTTTTTATCCATGCGGAAACTCATCACATAACTTTTCCTCCCATCGTTCTCTCAATGTCAATAAACACCTTAACTTCAATGTCTTGTGTCCATCATGAGCATTTTCCAAATTTACTAAGCATCAATTCCTGCTTATAAAAGATACAACAGCACAAAGATGACATAAAAAAACTCCTTCCGAAATGGAAAAAGTTTGAAGAAATTAATTTTTTGAATGAAATTTTCTGACTGCGCTGTTACCTTCACAGATGCCCCAACACAACGCACAAACTTTCACGGTTGTGGTGATAAATTTATGACACTAGTATTTGCCTCCTTGCCTCGCAAACACCGTACCACATTCCTGCGGGTGTGTATGCATGTTTATGTACAGTGACATTTTTGGGTTTCCTTTTTTTTTGGCAATCGAATTTAGTAGAAGGTTACACAATGGATGGCGATGAAGGTGGCACTGGTACTGAAGGTGAAAAATATTTATCATTGCGTTTTCATTTCCTTCCCACGAACACATTGCCCGTCACATATTACATCGAGCCTACGGGGTCGACTTACGCATCAATTGTGAAGCTTTTGTCGGTTTTAACAAGACGTAAGTTCCCCATTAGCTGCTAGCTGGTTCATAAATCACCTGCGAGCATCCGTTTGCGAATGTTGTCAGCAGGCCTGCTTCGGTTGATGAAACGCCGCTGGAATGAAACTGTTACCGATCGGTTCCAGGGTAAAACCTGGTTCAAACATTTTCTTTCGCCCAAACGTGCAGAATCTTCCGACGCGTTGGTCACATACTCGACCGACGTTTGGCACGTGGGCGACGTCGAATCGTACAACCACGACACGGACATGCCTCTTCCATGTCACACGCTACACATCGTCATCTACATCGGACGGTGAGCGTCAAAAGGGGTGGGGCAGTAAAAGAAAACATAAAAAATAAGGACACCAGCAGATGGTCGATCGCAGACTCCACTCAGCGATGGCAACAGATCATTCGTTCACAACATTTTCTTACCGGTCATTGAGCACGACCGATGGGAACGGAATTCGCTTGCTTGCGATTCTCATCCCCATTTACAACGCCACCATGTGACCCGTGTGCGAGCATCGAGCCGGGGATGAGATATTAATAAAACATCTTTATGTTTATTCTCACTCACTCACTCACACTCTCGGTCGCTCTTTCCCGCTGGATGCCACTAATGCGTAGAAGGCATAAGCATAAAGAATTGCTGATCTCGTTCTGCTTTCTACGGTCAAACGAAATGTCATGTGAGCATTTTCGAGGCGGATAAAGTGGAGCATATTGGGAGCACGTTACACTCACACGTATCGGCGAACTGCGTATCGTAAGATAACAAATGATGTTCTTTACCGTGCTTTTGGAACAAGTATAGACACAAATATGAAACTAAAGTAACCATCACGTACTACACAGTGTTAAAAGTGCATTTAGACATAATTCTTTGGGACCTTATTATACCACAATTATACAACGATTAACCGCTGCAGGATTTATTATATCAAAGCATCAAATTATTATATCGATTACACATTTTATTTCAAAAATTTACCAAAACAGGAAAATAATTATACGTTTATACATTACTGTAAGCAAATTCATGTCCGATGTTTTCAGATTTAGAAATTGTTTGTAAAGTCTTTTCACTGCTTTACACTAACGAGCAAGTAATAATGACAAAGTATTTATCAAATCAAATCTCAATAATACTTAAAACGATACCCAAACTTTGCCCTATCTTCGTCAACTTGACGCGAATAGCTCGAACGTATTTATTCTGTATGAATTTTGTGCGCTTATCCGAAGCATGGCCTTTTGCAGTAAAATAACACCGGTACAGGTACAGCAACTACAAACAAAAAATGAATAAACGATTTGGAGCAGCATTTTCCTAAATGTTGCCCCCTCCATCCACCTGTTTGGCTATTGTTTGTCCGCGCAAACTTGCTCGTTACTCTAGCTAAGTTTTCCACCAGCGTGACGATATTTATCTTTCGTAAGGCTTGCAGGTGCGCGCCAGCGGCCAGCAGATTAGCATAAATTTGTAGTTCTCCGGTTTTTCTTCTACCTAAGTCAAACGCCCAACCACTACCACCTGCAACTCACCACCGGCACCGGTCCGGGGGAAAATGCCGCCAAATGCTGCAGAATTATTTGTTTCACCATTTCCCACAAACAACTACCCGCCCACAGTCTCAAAAGTGATAACTTTCCGCTGAGATATTCCAAGGTGGTCGGAAGGTGGGCAAATCAACCAGATACCTGTTTACCGCACGGCCGGGAAAGCTATGCCGGGAGGGTTACGCGTGTCCGGCACGTGCTGTTCCCTGTCAAAGGCCGTATCGCCGTCGCGCCTCACTACGGTTGAGATTCAATTAGCGCTTAAATTTATCACTCAATTATGACTTCAGCTCAACAATAAGCAAAACAATGATACAGGAATCTTGTCGTCCTACCGGTACACAATGGCAGGAAAAGGTGCACCGGATAGCCCGGATGCCTAAAGGATCGGCGACGTATAAAACGATTTATATGTTCTTTTAGAGAATTCCCTTGTTCTTATCGTAAATCGCTTAACTTTTGGCGAGAAATCATTTACACCTCTAATCTAGCTCCGGACCAGCCCGGCACTACCCATTATCAAGCCTCTGGGTACACCTCCCACCGTCAACATCAACAAAACAAAAAAAAAATGGAAAGGCAACGCTTACAACAACAATGATCACGGGTAGGATTGCCGTTGCCATTGGGTCCCTTTTTTCTTGTAGTGAATTTCGCACAATGCAAGGACGGTGAAAAGTTTCCAAGTGTTGTTATTTATTTTTCATTCATCTACAAAATTGCTTCGCAAAGTTATTGAAGGATTTGGCTAAGTGAGTTTTTCGTGGTCCGAGAAAACATGATAATTATTTAAATTATCTCACATTTTGCTTAGACGAATCCTACGGCCACCATTTTATCGATGGGTTTGGGAAAATGTTTTATGAAATACATCAATTTCACCACCCTCCAGGAGTCCGTTGTTTGAAACTTGTTTTTTCTTGCCTTTGCTTCCACACTCACAGCTAGATCCCGCTCGAGTGGTGAGTGTGTGAAACAGACTACGAATTTGTCAGATTATGGTTGTTTGCTTTGGAGTCAGACTTTTAATCAACGGAGCAAAATGGAAACGAAATGCTTTTATTAATGATTGTCCAGCAGTGATTTAACGATCTTTCTTGTCCATTATCTAAACCTCATAAAACCACTGCGTCTTCGATCCGACGCTGATGAATTGCTTTGAATGGATAAACACACACATAAAACGTCTCATCAAATGTTACATCAACATACGTCATCGAGAACGAAGACGTTTTAATTAACATGTTCGTCGTTAATTCATCGTTTCTCATTACTTATTTATTTTATTTATTTCCCTTCAATTTTCATTCTCAAATATTTTCCCTCGTTTTGTTTTTTGAAACAAACGTTCACAAACAACCTTTCAAAAGCCACCATTTTCTTGTGCAGTAACATAATTTCGAATCGCATCAACATGATTGTAAATAGTTGATATCGGTTGTGTTTTTTGCTATCGCGAAGAATTCATTCCTATCATTTCCGTTAAAAAAAACACACACGGCATCCTTTTTGACTAAATTTTGGAGTCTCATCTCCGCAACTGTGGCCATACCTGTCGTGTACCATAACAAGTACGCAAACGCAATCAGACATGCGGTAATAAAACCGGTGTACATATACCGGCGAAACATCGGCTGGAATGCTTGGTATTGGTCGGGTGCGCGCCACAATAGACACACTTACCTCGACCGTATGTGATACTCGACAGGGTTCCGATGGTTGCTTCAGATTCGCGCAGTTTCACTTATTGCTAACAATATTGTGCTTCCAATTTCTTCCTTCCTTCGCATCGCACAGCTTACCATTCAATTTGCGCCATTTTATACATCAAGCCGATGCGCTATCGTCATCATCAGCACCCGAACCCTGCTCGAATGTCGGACAGTGCGAGAGTACCCTTGCTGAGCGTGCGTATGTCGGTGTATGTGTTGATCGACCACTCTACTCGCACACACTGCGGGACCGTGTGATGTGTCTGTAGCCGGTAGCAAATGTTCCTGCAGCATCAGCGCCACACAAGCTCTATTTTATCCAAGAAAACAACCTTCCGTGCTTCCCGATGAATGGATGGAAGGGGAACGAAGGAAGCGTAAACGAATTCGGCGAACCTGATTGCGTTGCCCTGTGGGAAAATGGGTAAATGACTGGGGAACTACATTACGCCATTGTCAGATACCAGGCGATATTTGCGTTCCTGCGGCCTGTCCCGTGCTTCTTTGTGCGTTCACCGTGCACCGCCTCCCGATACCATGAAAGTGGAAACAATGCGGAAAGAAGAAACTGCCTGGGAACACCAATATACACGGCGCCATTTGTTATGTGTGTACCATTTTCGACGTTGTCGTTCGATGACAAAAATTTTACCAACTCGACAGCTTTGCGATTTGGCGGAAACAATACATTGCATGGCTGCGGATAGGCAGGTGGAGCGAAGACACCGCCAGCGGGAAGCAAGGTCATCAGAATGAAACCGATCGTGACCGCAGCTGAAATGACAGTTTTGCCCAATAACAACAAATACCGACCAGATGAGCAGGCCTGCTCCAAACATTGATGGCAACGCACCATGGAACTGTCATTTGCAATTGTTGACATTCGCTCTGACAGCTTCCAGGACACGTTTCCTGTCCAACACAACCGACCATCCAACCGGTACTGACCATCGCTCGTCATTTCCGCACTATGAACTGTCGACCAACGGTCCGTATCGTAAAGCAATGGTACCCGAGCCCTCCTGCAAAGATCCAACCGAAAAACCCAAATGAATCAGAAAAACGGACCTAACGAAACCAACGAACCATAAACCATTGGCACTGTGTGTAGCCGCTGGTATGTTTTTTTTATCCCAAAATCCTTCTCGAATGCACGTTACCATCATTATTCATTTCATACGCGAGCGTCTGTACCACAGAACAAGGCCTAAAATAATTTCGGATGGTAAAAATTGAACAGGCCATTTACGTGAGCAGACAGGTTTTTGCAAACATACAGATCCGCTTTTTTCAGACAGTGAATATGGCAAATATGAATGGATCACTAGCAAATCACTACTAAGAATCTGATCTTGAGGTTAGATTGTGTAATGAATGTCGAGTATTCGACAACCGGTCATTCATTGTTTCTCAACACCAGTGAAAAAAGTATACGTTGGCTTTATATGTGATGTTTGTGACTTTACTACGCATGCTTATATGAACATATTTTGGAATGTATTTGTATTTGGCCAAACCTTACGGCACTTGTAAAGTCTTACGGCAATTGAAAGGCTTCGGTCCGTTTTCTGGCTTCTCCAGTACATACAGAACAGAAACAAACAAAAAACACTCAGCTACGATTACGTGTCCACAGTTGGAACGTACGATGCAACCAAAAGCCAGCTGTCCATCCTTTACTTTTTGTTTTGGACAAACAATGCTTTCAAGATGTCGAACTATTGTTCGCCAAAGTATCTCATCTTCGGAAACCCTTTCTGATATTTAATCCGATTTTCTTTCGGACCTACATCTCAAGTTGCTAAAGTTAAAGCATACGTAAAACATGCCCGTCATACGTATTTTTGTCACCGAGATACAGGTAGACACAAACCGAAGTCATTCAATTGAAAGGATTATGAATTGCTTACCAAGTTTTAGCTCACAAATGAAGAGAAATCCAACTCGAACCCGTGCATCAAACCGGTCGCACAACTCAACCCAATTTAGCTATTGATTCATCTGTACAAACCCACGAATATCCATTTCTTTTGCAGTTTCAATCCGATCACCTACATCAACGTATATGTGTGTCGTGGCCGTTGTTGTTCACTTCCTGTTCAAAAGAACGGGCAATCCGAAAAACCACTTCAATCAACTAAATATAACGTAAACCACAATACCGACTTAGGATGAGGACTTTCTCCAATATTCTGCAGAACACTAGCGACTGTGAGAGGTGGAGGTTGTACACATTTTTTACATTCACTTTTTTCATCTAAGATTGCCATTAGCCCAAGGCTGTGGTAGCCACGCACCCACTCCCAACATGCCCTGGGTGAGCAGAAATATGTAGTTTCGACCGACAAGTTCGAAAGCTGATAAGCGCCACTTCATGTTTATTTAGATTAGACTTTAGTTGCTCACTTCTTGTCCCTTCTCTTCTTATTGGCCTGTTTGCCGCATATTGACACCTTCTTGCTACCGCATAAACCATATACTTGCAAACAACGTCCGTCCATGTAGCAAACCCGTTCAGACAAGCTGGAATATTGCTGCTTTTTCCACTAAACCTAACCTGTACGGCCAAGTAGCCTAACAACCTCATCGCATGCACAACACCTTCGTTGTCGTCTGTGGTTATGGCGCGGATCACCAACATATGGCAAGCAGTTTCCATCCGGGAATGAGCTAAAGTGAAATGTTGCTGTGGTTTGCATTAAGGCAGCCTCTTTGGGTGCTAATGGACAACTTCTATGCATGGTGATTGGAAGGAAAGGATAGAAAAAGACTTTAAGCTTCAAAAAAAAGGCTAAAATCAACTACCTAGATGTAGTTCCATTCATGGTGTACTGAAATTGTGGGTCTGGTTCACCAATTCAAAAGGTACTCGACATTGAAGCGATGAAACACGGGTGATGTACATGATACGTAAAATAAAACTGCCACGTTTCTGCACAATTCGAGCACTTTAAAATTTTCTTACATTTAAATGGTTGCATCATGTAACAAAATCTGCACACGTGTAGCTTTTTACGTTGCTTCTTTGTGGAGCACATGCTCAGAACAATTATGGAAAAACTACTCGTGCGAATTATGACAGAATGTCCTCCTCAGAGAAACAAAGCGGCACGTTTCAACAAGCAGCCAATCTGAACAAATTTTTCATTCAACATCATGTTATGCTGACATGTTATGTTGACATGTTGACATGTTATGCTAAAGCTTTACTGGTTTAGCTTTACTCGAGCTAAGGCTGTCCATTGAAAAGCAATTGTGTTAGCAGTGGATGAGCATTCAGCAAACTGAAAACGTGTTTTGTGAACATTCAGCTAAGCCAGCGAAGTCAAACTCATTTTGACTCACAGGCCGCACGAATAACAATGTATACTATTTTTCATCATTTAAATTGATTAAATGAAACTGTGTGCGAATGCTTGATTGTTTGCCTCAGTTTTGCTTCGTGACGAGAGCTTAAACTTCCCATGATTCTGGCGCAAAGTTTAAGCCACTAGCGGCGTAAGTAATATTGTACGGGTTGGCATGTCCCAACGAAAATTTTACTCAGTGCAATCCTTTTCATCCAGAAATGGGGCTTGTAGCGCTGTCTAATTGCTCCAAAACCTAATCAGCAAACATACGCCGTAGTCTATGATAGTTAAGCTTACATGCATTAAATGAATCATGTATCGCTCAGAAGTACTAAAGTTTAAGTTTTTGAGAGACCGAGTTCGCGCGTGTGACGCGGCATCCACTATATTGTGTTCTCCACCAGATTTTTATGTACAGAGGCCACCTGATTTTTATGTGCATATTCTTGATACAGATGTCGGGTGTAGACCAGTTTCTTCGAATTCTAATCCGTAATATTGAGGAGAATCTTCTAGGCAGAAACGTGTTTGAGACCATTAAACCGGCGAAACGCGCGTAAAGCAAATTTATTTGTAATAACTTTCATAAACCCCTTTACGTTTTGTTAGATGATATAATTTCTCGTGGTAATTAATAAAGACTCTGCCAAAGACCGTCTTATTTAGAAAATGCCTACTGGCAAATCTACTGGACAGTTCGTAGTTTTCAGAACCATTTCGTCGTGCTTTAAATACTTAGCAATACCAGTTTCATAAGACATAGTCTTAGTTGACTTACAATCTAATGACATCAATTGGTTTGTGAATGTACTTTTTTTAATATTTATCACCTCCTTGTAGACTGAACTATTCTTTAGCACAATAGTTACATTAATAGGCACTTGTCGTAAGGCTAATCCCCAAACATGTATAATTGTATAATACTGGACAAAATGTCTTTTAACATTCTCTAATGATGCTATTTTACATGCACATTCGAAGTATCTACTGTAATCCTACAACTCATCTTAAATACTCGTCGTTTTGATTTACTCTACCTTAAAACAGTGTCTTTCCCTTCGGGACTCAAAAAGTACATCTGTCGTAGAAAACCCCTGTAATTCTACATACTTTTCACTCCACTTCACTTATTTCTTGTTGCCAATGTACGTTTTTCACAAGTTTGCTATTCCTCTACGATCTAGCCCCTGTTTAGCTGCTCGTAACACCATATTAGCTATAATTGTTGACACGAAACAGTGATGGAAGAAAAAATACGCCAACCCGCGGACGTCATAATTTCTGCTCGCGAATATGATTGAATTAAAATCCAATTACCAACCTAGATTGAGTCTGGTGCATTCCCACGTACCAGTGCATTCAGTGGCTGTGATTTAACAGCATTACACTTCGGTTTACATAGTTATTGCGAGAAACCTGTTTTTTTTACGTGGAAAACACTGTTACTCGTTCTGGGAGCAAGTAACCCTTGTCGCCGTTCACAAATGGTTAAATTTTAATGAGCTGTACGGAAGCTGTAAGTGTAAAGTGTGGTTTTTTGCGCACAGCCAAACGGTAACAAATGCAACACCTGGAAAGCTATGTCCTGAATAAAAGTTAGTGCACCCGTGAAAACGTGAATAAGTATCGTAGAGAAATGGCAAGCTTTCGAAAAGTTTTCGATTTTCCAACAAAATCTCCACAGTAAGCCCTGCGCCTTTCTTTGTCTGGGAGGAGTTCGAAATTGTTTCAATGTCCCGACACACCATATTCTATCCCAAAACACGTATCATTCGCCCGCCCCAGGTTACACTATGATGCAGCTTCGGTGGAACTGTTCCTTTTATAGACGTTGAAATATGATTCCGAGTCGTTGCGACACAGTGCGTTACCTTACTGGGAAACAGTGATCGAACTCTGTAGAGCAGCGAGTGTTGCTTGAGGCGATCGACCGCAGACTCTCTACGGAGCGGTCGAGCTGGCGATACACTGTACACCTAACCTCACTGATACGCCCCAACAACGACAGACACAGACTCTCGAGCTTATCGACCTCTTGCCAACCTGCTGATCACATTGCAAAATGGCCACCAAGTACGGCACGCAAATACTCTACACCCGCTCGCGTACCACGATCAAGGTAAGTTTACTTCAACGGTAGCATACAAAAGTGAACATTCTAAACTCCCACAAGCTAAATGTTTCCCTTGTAAGGCCATTCAATGTTTGACAATCAAAATTTCCAACAACAACAAAAAAACCTCAACAACTTACCTTTCCCTTTGTGGGCATTAATATGATACAAAATTTGGTTCTGAAAAAGATGACAAAGCGTATCAAGTATGCTCGTGATAGCAACAATCATTGTCCTACCCCCTTACGATTGAATTCGTGGCAAAGTTTATTAAAATCAGTAGCTTAGAGTCAAGTAAAATCAAAGCCTGTGTGAGATAATCGTTGTATCACATTTCCAGTTGAAGTAAACTTAATCATATAATCTTACCAATTAATAGATACACAATTTCTAGATCGATTCAAGGTATGTAGTGAACATGCTTTGATTAGGAACTTAGCAATTATTTAATCGTTTTCTTA
The DNA here is from genome assembly GCA_002091835.1 of Anopheles maculatus. Classification (NCBI taxonomy): domain Eukaryota; kingdom Metazoa; phylum Arthropoda; class Insecta; order Diptera; family Culicidae; genus Anopheles; species Anopheles maculatus. The sequence continues at coordinate 99,261 of KZ062320.1, forward strand.
ATTATGCTTTAACAGTGCTTTTCATGGAATTTACAATTATTGAGCCAATTATACATTTTGTTTGAAATAACTTCTTAGTTTTAGGATTAATTATTATCAGCTTGCTTTTTGTTTATGATCGCAAATGTGCCCTAAACCTTGTTGTACAATCATATTCTACTAACAGAAAAAAGCTGGATTTTTTGACATTTAAATACTTACTTTTAATTTTGATATGTTTTGTACCATGGGTACGGCCAAAGATGAGCAAGCTTCTAAATTAAAGCTTCATTCCCATTTAGCTTCAAAACCTTTTTTTTTCATAACAATTACATTAAAGAAAAATAGTTAACAAAATTTGCGTTATCCCTCAATAATGCAGTGAAAAACTTGTCTACTCTAACCATGTTTTTCACACAAGACGAAAATTAAACATCGTTTAAAAGATTTCAGTTCAAAACCAACACAAGTTTTGGTAAATATTCTTTCACAGAAAATTCTTTCACATGAATAAACATTCTTTATTAACAAACCAAACACCTGAATCAAATTGGTTTTTAATCTACTTATAATCTATGAACCCTATTTTAGTATTAACCTTACACTCTAAAGGTACAGCAGGCACCATTTAATCCTTACCTCGCAGTGCCAAAAAGCGTAAAAGCGTTTTAATGAAAAAATCAATACCAGTTAGTCCTAGCTAATCCGAAGCGCGACCATAATGTCACGAAACTTATCGCTCATTCATTCCATCCATAGGTCCATAGCTTCGTTCGCTTCAACGACTGTTATTTGTTCCACCTTTTAATGTACGTTAAATATTCTTGGTCAATAGTTCTCCGCTTTTTACAGTCCATTTGGAACAATGAGTTTGAAAGCTTATTCGAATTGAAAGCATTTCCATTTTAGCCGAGAAAGGGCTAAATACTTTTCACTCCGATGCACTTCGAACAAGCTTAGTGCAGTTTCCTGTCCGTGGATCGAAATTCTACTAACAGTCTTTTAGTTCCTTTTTCTGCAGGATTGCGTAACAATTAGCTACGCTATTGTCATTGCCAATCAATCAATATCCATTTCCAGCTAGCCACCATTATTGCAAACCAACACAAACAGCCCATCCTATTGTACGTGTTTAAAAAACACGATGGTAAAATGGAATCAAATGAAACGGATTGATTGAATTTTAACTCACTTGATTTGTTTTGATATCATTTTGTATAGTACTCTGTTGTTATATGTTTTTAAAGACAATTCTCTTACAAATAAGATAACTTCGATTGAAATACTGAGTAAACAGATGAAATGTACTAACAGACATGTATATGATTCCTCATTTTAACATGTTAAATTTGTTTCAAACTTCAGTTTTGAAACTTGTGTACCATCAATATCCTGGCATTTGTGTCAAACAAACTAAATGAAGTAGTTGATGCACATATAAACACAAAGGTGAACAGGCTATCGATGTTTCCTAAACAAAACTCTCAAAAGCACAAACTTGCTTGCTACTGGCCAAAAACTATTGCTGTCGTTATTTATCGCTTTTTTTGTTTTGGTTTCCGAACGCCTGCATGCGCTCAAAGCTCACAGGATACCGGAACTGTAAAACATAACTAACTTCATAACAAACACAACTGGCAATTTGCTTTCCAGCTTGCAAAAGGGTAACCTTTGGATAAACCATGTGCCCAAGTGCCTTGAAGCCATTGGCAGCTAACAAAATCTTTGCCAACTTCTTCTCACCAACGACGAGAGGGAAAGGAAAGTTCATAAACAATTTATTTTCAAGCAGAGGTGACATTTTCTATTATTCCCGCTTTCTGGTTCGATTTGTTTCACTTCAAACGGTCCAGCATTATTTCACTCGGTTTCATTGGCTCTCTGTTTTCTCTCGGGAGGTGTGCCCGGTTGCTATGGCCGTGGTCTCGGGAGTGGGCCCGATTTGCAAGTCGATCCCTGTTTCTTGGAATTGTTTTGAGATTTGCCAGTGTAAGGGTAGTAACGGTTACCATTGCTAAACAATAATGGTGTTCCAGGATGTTTTTTGTTCTTGCATTTGAAGATTATTCGCCGTATCTACATTAATAGGCACTTGTCGTAAGGCTAATCCCCAAACATGTATAATTGTATAATACTGGACAAAATGTCTTTTAACATTCTATAATGATGCTATTTTACATGCACATTCGAAGTATCTACTGTAATCCTACAACTCATCTTAAATACTCGT
>KZ062320.1:106853-137472 GCA_002091835.1 Anopheles maculatus
AAGAGCGTCTTCAAAGTAAGCGTCAGCCGGGACAAGGTGAACACAAAAAAGCTTTTCAGATGCTCGACTCTGTCTTCGAGCGGGTCTTTCATTTTCATTTTCTTCGCTAAGCTCTGCAGGGCGGTAGATCGTTGAGCGAAATAAATAAAGTCATAAATTTCTGCAACCAATTTCGTTTGGAGACTCGCTCTAGCTCCCTTGGATAGGAGATAATGCTTCCGGACAATTCCGTAGCGGATGATGTTGCTGGCTGTACTGCGACTGCTGCTTGTTGAAACCCGTGGCTGTGCTACTTTTGTGCCGATGCCTCAGCAACGACTACCTAACGATTCAATCTCAATCTCCCGTGCCAAGCTTTTGTGCTTCATTGCTATTTTTTCGTCAAATGCTCTGCCCTGAAAGACGGTGGGCGTAGTACGATTCTCCCGCGGTACGTCTCCATGCCAAACGACACACGACCGCGTAGCCACACCAAGTGCAACGAAGCTCGAAATCAAAATTCAACTAATTGTATACGCAATGATGGAGCGATTTGCCACTGTCACTGCTATTTGGCCCTGCTTGAACTCTGCCAGAATTAACTCGCTGCTTTAAGCGAAACGATGGCTTTGCTCGTGCAGGGATCAACCCGTAAATCTATCCATCTGAAAATATCCAATTTCCCTCACGCTGATCAATTGTGACGTTCTGTTTTCTTCAATCTCGAGCTTTTTTTCCTCAACCTCTTTACCACTTGCATATCGCGTACTCTCGAAAGCACGAGAGACTATAAATTCATGAAATTTAGAACTGTGTCACTGTTTATGACAAGCTGTGGAGGTTTTTTTTCTCTTTCTTCGAATCTTCCAACAATTGAACAGTGAAGCTAGAAGACAGGAAAAAGTCACTAAAAAGCAACGCCCATCTTAACCTTCTGAGTGCAGGAAGCAATAAACTTCACCATCACTCCGTGCTGAAGCGATGCAATCAAACGGTATAGCATAATAAAAATCATGAACCCCTCCAACACTGTCAAGATTCACGATACGAACATTTTATTCGGGAAATCAGGGATCGTGCATCGCAGCGAATGAAGATATAAAACTAAAATTTCCATGCGAATCCGATTCCTTATTGACGTGAGCGTTTTCCTGAAAGAATCCTTAGCCTCACTTTACCACTTTAGAAAGGTAACACCAATAGATGGAGAGCGAGTATTCTCTTACTCCATCGCAAGGAATGAGCAGCACCACACATTTTGGAACCACTCTTAGCGTTCACTCATAGGTCCTATGGATGCTTACACCGTCGAGGCCTCAAATAAATAAAGTTGTAAGATTCAAAATTGAATTAAAACCGTGTTACATTTTCACCCAACTACCGCGTCTAACGTCTGCTAAGTGCCCGGCAAATGATCTTCCTACCCAATAACAAAGAAAGCGAAATAAACCAATGTCGCTGGATATCCGCTACCACTATCATCAAGTGTCTCCTTGGAGTCGCGAAAAAAGGCCCTCCGCGGCACTCACACAAACAGCGCGACTCGGAGCGATGGAAAGTTTTTTTTTCCCTTTCCCTGCGTCCAATGCAATTACACTTGGCAAATGGAGTTTTCGGATTCCCATAATACTTCTTGTCTTTTGCTGCAGCTTACGAGCTTCCTGCTTCTTCCTGGCCACTTTTCCCGATCGGAGTTTTGTCCAATTGTGCGCCGCCCGGTTTCTTTGGAAACGTTTCCTTCAAAAGCAGCGGCAGCTAGTTAGGCAAAAGTTTTGCCGGATTATTACCAACCCCTCACCGCGCTGTTCGGTATGACACTGTTCAAGTTTTCCATGCCCGGAAGTAATCTATTTTGTTCCGCTCGCTTTTTTCTTCCTTCAGTGGCATTCTTCGATGATTACGATAGGAAACAAAACTATGCCAGCTAAAGCCCAAGTTAGCTGCTCCTTTGCCGGCATTTTAGCTACTGACGAATTTCTTGTACGATATTTATATGGCCCGCACGGAGTTCTCAGTTGACAAATGGTGTAGAGTTCATGTGAATGCAATTATTAAAGATTATGCTTTATTGAGTTTGAAAAGAGCGAAGAACGGAAGTGATCGAGATGTAGGTCCAGTGTAATGTTCCTAATAGGAAAACAATTAACACTGTATGGGCAGATTTATAACCAAGGTCTTCATCCGCCGTTACACTACATTGCCAAGAGGAATCCTTTTCATTAGCTCTCTAGATTAAGCATAAAGAAACAAAACTGAACATACATACACACTTGCATGCCGTGACAGTTTATCACGTGCTTAGTATCGGACTCCGACGAAAGCCAAACCCATGTTGTACCCAATGACATTGGGCTTTCTTGTTCTCCCTCTCTCCCTCTCTCTCTCTCTCTCTCTTTCCTTTCCCTGTATCCGTTGTTATTAGTCATTGTGACAAAAATTAATGCCCCCATCAAGTAAACCTATTAGATGCTAATATTTGCTACACCCTACTGCATCTCGGTGTACAGTGCACTGGACTACAAGCCAGTGTCTGGCAAGCACCCGGGGACCAAAATTCGAATGAATTAATCAGCAAAACATCCTTCCAAACATTAGGCCACCAAGTCCTTGAGTTGTGGCCCGTAAAGAGTGAAATAAAATGAAACCACTCCACCGGATCACTCTACTGGGTGCGGTTACACTCCCCGAGGGTTAGATAACGATTAGGCGAAGGTCAGTTGACGATGTTTAACCGTGGCCATTCATGCGAAGGATAGCAGCAATTACGGGCTTACAGCTACCGACAGTCCACCACTTACATTTGCCATTACTTCTGATCGATGTACCAGACGTGCCCTTATTCGTGTCGACTTTCTATCGATCGATTTACCCGGCGTATGAAAACGAGATGATACAAACCCACCACAGTTTCTGATTTAACTGAGCCAACCGCAGAATGACGATTGCACTGGCAACGGGTTGGCGAGAAAAATTTCAGCTTAACGCTCACTCTCGCTCATATCGTGACTGAGAAAAATGGCTCCAAAAGTTTCATTCAATCATCCCTTTTTTTCTACGGCACTCGTTCATTGCTGGATAGCAGTTTTTAATCCGTTCACTTGTCACTCAATGTCAGTTTGAGCGAAAGTTCTTTTGCTCACGACATCACCTAGTGGCCGATGGCCGGCGGTCAGCACCATTCAACTCAGACAGGGGCGCTTCAATAGCTAGAGAAATTATGATTGATTGACCAGCACCAAGACTGTATGATTAATGGGTTTGATCGAAGTAGAGTCAACGGAAAAAAAAATTATGCCCAATTCCACTCGCCGTTTCCTGACCATTCACGCCATTGAACGTTGATTTAGCGGTTAAACGCACGGGCGTTTTCTGAAAGACATTTTTTTCCTCCGTGTGTTTGAGAGCGTTTGAATTGCAGCGGTTTCAAATGCAGATTGATAATGTGACTAATTGGTGATGAACTTAAGCAGTAAGAACAGGTATTGCCGTTTAATCACCGCTCATCACTACGATGGTCAATATCGTTATCATAATTCTGTCAAACAAATCTATCACTACAATATTTATACTACTTAAATGCTCATTATAATATGGTCTTATTTCTGTAACAGTGTCATATTACACTACTTGGTGGATAATGGAACTTATGCCAGCACCGGCAAACATCACTCTGCACAACTTCTATTTTAGGTACACTTCACGCTCACATTCCCCTTTGATCCTATCCACAGCACTTCAAAACATTCACGAAACACATCACCGGCTGCAGGCATGATTCATGCTGTAAAATCAATCCACAAAGAGAAACTATTTTGGTGTGCAAACTTTCCAATGATGATATTTTAGCCAACACCGTGGCGCAACATTTTTCGCTCGGTTGAGTGACTTAATAGAACAGGAAACTATCGCAACGCTCCATACGTGGACATCACCTTCACACCGTGATACCGCTCGACCGTGGCGCACCAGCAAATCCCATCCAAAAAAGGGACTCAAACATACCTCCATCGCTACGAGGATCGCAAACCATTTTCAGACAAAGTTCGGCTGTCCTGCCACGCTGAAGATGCCAGCTGATTTTAATAATAAACATCAGCATGAAGAATGCTTCGGTGAATGGTTTATTAAATTCTCCTACCATACAGTACAGCGCTCCGTTCATACACAAAAGAAACATACATAAATAGTGCGCTACCCCATGGCATTCATGTATTCTGACACTTGAGGAAACTTTCGGGTAACTTTCTAATTAAATGAAAAGTGTTTACCACATTGCTATCTGCAAAAGTGGTGCCATCGTTTCTCTTCTTTTCTGTGCTCTCAAGTTTTAGAATTTGAGTGGACTGAAGATAAACAATTCCTTTGCCGTGGAGCCTTCGCTATTAGATGCCGCTGTGAGGGACCAATGTAGGATGCTTTCCACACGTTGTCTAATTAAATCAAGACGCTTAACTACTTATGACCAAACAAGATTATCACATGCTTGACCCGTATTAAAATTTCAACAGCTATACATACTACCGTACTAGCTTGCAAAACAAAACTAGCTAAATATTGACCGTTTCATCAGAACTTTTACCATTACCTTCCACACTTCTTGCCTGGAAGTTTTATAACTTGAGCTGATTAAAAACCGTGATGCACATTCAATGCCGACAACACCTTGCCCGGACTTGTAGCATATGTCATCTAGGTAAGGGATCACCGTTTCACCACACTTCGGGTGCGCTGACATCGTGTAACCATATTTCACCACGCAATTGATCCTCCATAAATCCCGCCCGCTTATGGCTGACCCTGGGCAAAATCCCTCCAACCGCAGGCCGTTGTTCATTACTTTGCATTCAACCATTATATGCGGTAGATAAGGAAGACCACGCTTGTACCCCGAAAGTCGTAAATTTAATTTATGTACTTAAAACCCGTACCACAGTGTTGACAACGGCTCGTTACTCGTTACGCCTTAATAACTCCGGGCGGTTGGCCAAACACGGAGCCGGGCTTCATTGTACGCTTGAAAGTAATTTTTATTTTCATCCCACAGGAAACTTTTCATCGTAAAACAATGTAGCACCAGTAGCCCACATTGCGTGTGAACGCAAATAGCGTTGCGTAGAAATTTCACTTAACGTTTTTTGTTCCACATTGCCACAATAAAAAAAAACATATATACGGCCCACCACAAATAAACACTAGTTACACTTCATGAAAAATTATGTTGATCGTTAAAAAAAATCTTACTGCAATAAAAAAGTCGAGTCTATGAAAACATGGATTGAAAACATTTAAAAACATCACATAAAGAGAGAGAGATAGAGTTCATTTAAGAGTAATATCGTTGCTGGACCTTATTCCATAAATAGGAAGAGTACCTAACAAAGTGACGCATTTATTTAACGATAAATTATCAATCATTATATACCTGAACATTAATTCGTTTTGTTGAATTAATTCGTCGATAGAATTGTGCAACACAACCAACCTTATGGAACAAAACTGTGCAAAAGCATTCTAGCCTAGAACACGTGTCCGGAGAGAAATGCAAAAGTAACCATTAGTTTTGTATTCTTTGCACGTGATGAAAATGTCTAACTCATCAAAAATTTAACTTTTCGTTCTGTCGGATTCCTTTCGTTGCTACATAAACACCAAAATGCTTTTGTTGCCATTTTTACCATTAAAACTCTTGCATTTTTATCACCCTCACGGAAGGTCCCTTAGAACCTGTAAATCGTTGCAGAACCACACAAACCAACCGCTGAAACTAAACAGCTGATGTAAAAGTGAACAAGTAAAAAAAAAAACAAACGATTTCAAATTTACCAAAGTGCTTTTTAGCGTAGCAAGTGACTAAGAATCGAAAGTGCAAGAAAAAATAATTTTCAGCGGTAAAGAAATGAAGGGTGGGGTGAAGAATCTAACGAATTCACCAGCGTTCTAACATACCACTACATACCACAGCAGCAAACAGACACACATACACACACTCACAAACACAAAAAAGACATCTTGAGAGCTGCACAAGAACGAAACTGACGGGACGTTGTAATGAATGATAACGAGATTCCACATTTTACTGGCCGTCCTTTTAAGTTGACCCTTCCGCTTTCATCGTTCCCTTTTGCCAAGTGTCTGTCAGCACCATCCACCGAGAGGTGTCGCGTTTGCCCTCCCGTTATCCTTCTTCTCATCTTGATTCATCCTTTTTACTGCTGTGTTGCTGTGTTGAAGCCATGGTCCAGTGCCGTGAACAAACACGCTCGATGAGCCAATGGGATAGAATAAAACTTATCAGCCCCATTCTCCAGAGGGATGTAAAAAGCGAACGCTATCCCAAACGAGCGAACACTGGTGGCCCCTTTTCATAGATCCTTGATGCTCTTGCCCTTTCCACAAATGAATTTCATTCCGGTCCGTCCAGCAGGTTTACACGTTTCGTTCACAGTGAAATCATTTGAACGCGTGTTATCGATGGGCGTGTGGTGCAGAATTGTTGTAGCCCAAAAGGGAGACAAATATTTTCGATTCTTTTACTGGCTGGAGATAAATTTTGAGACATTCGTTCAAGTCTTTAGCACTTTCTGAGCATTCGCAACTGTGTGGACAACGGTGAGAATATCAGCTGAGATGATTGCTGAGAAACGATAAGCGACTCTTGGCACAAGCCGCTTGTAACATAGTTATTTTTTGAGGATAATCCACCAACCTTTAACGTAACCTTTAAAATCGAAGCACTAGAAAAAAGAGGACGAAACACTAATACAAGAATAACACCAAGTATCCAGAATAACACCAAGTAACAATGATTGAAAAAATATATTTCTTTTTTCAAAAACCCTTTGCATAATCATATCTCTCGAATGGTTTTCCATAAGTAATGCGCAGAACTTGTGGACATTCATTATCAAATCCATGAGATCGCAATAACATATTTGCAGGATACGTGCAAATATTTTCCGCATTTCCGAACGGTTTTGAGCCATATGATTATCAAACTCACCAGCCATGGCACCATTACCGGCTAGCATTATATCCATCAGGGTGGGATCTTTTCTTTCGCATACGATATTACGTTACATATTCACGTACAAATAATCAGGCTAGACTGACCCGTGGAAGAAAATTGTAAGGCTGCTAACGATTTACATCAACCTCTCGAGAGGGTTCAATCTAAAATGACCCATTTCATTTTGGGTTTTGTCGATAATCATGAATAATGAGCCTCAGCAAAACAACCCTTGCCTTTTTTCCACATTGTCAAGTGTATATCTGAATAAATCTATAATGTGTTTTTTTTCGAAATCGTTACTTTTTTTAAACCATAACAGGCAAAGTATATTGTCATTGCGTTTTCGTGGCTTTGTTCAAGAGCATGATAAATAATTGACGGAACTGGTATAAACGACATGCATACGTTTGTATTAAAAAACATCCTAATTGTGCTTTCTTATATATATAGCAATTACAATTTGTTCAACAATGTTTATGTCTCGATTTTTTTTAAAAAGAACTTTTTATCCTATTCTTCGTCACCAAAATCATTATATTTGTTCTTTTTTAATTTATTCTTTTACTGTATAAGACCACTCGGAATGAATTATCTCCAAAGCAACAAGAAATTCATTCAAGTACATCAACTTCCAAGACTCAATATAGAAAAGCCCGAGCGCCGACGGAGTGTGGTAAAAATGCATTTTGAACAAATTCGAGCAGCCACACTAAAAGCCATTCGCTGCTCCCAACAAAAGAGATTTGTTACCCGAAATGGAATAAAACAGACTGCTTGACAAAAAATGTTCCCATTGAAAGAATGAGCTTCTTCTGGATTATTTTGAACCAAAGCCTTTGCAACAAATTACACCAAGATTTCATGATTGAGAAACTTTGTGTGGTTTTTCTATACAAAAATGTAATAAACTTTCAAGTGGCTGGAAATTGTTCCCAGAATCCTAAAACCGAAACCTTTTCCATCGCAACACGCAATGTTCCTCACATGCAGTGCTCTATGCTGAACTAATTTGGTAGAAGGTGAGCAGAGTGTAATTATTATTTTCCGTTCGATAATCCACTTCAATATCGTGCGATTGCTGTTTGTCTACTTCTTGAAAGTCGACATATAGAAAGTATACCACAGAGCTTTTGCTTCTTGCTGCGCAGTACTGTGTTTCAACGGCAATAGTTTTGATTCCTGATTGACCTTTCCACAACTAAAACAGTACGTAATATTAGAGTCCCAAGTCTCAGTTTGTGCAACAAATGTCTACGTAGAATCGAATCTCATCCGCACCGATTCCACGCACAATCACTTCTGGCAAGACAGCCATGTGGAAAAATTTAACTATTACCGGCTTTCATGAACGAGACCTGTTTGCAATTTTTAACTTATTGCACACTCTTCAACACTCTCCCTTTAAAGACTCTTCAAGTATTTTATGACTCATCATGACACCTTGGATCCAGACATTTTTATATTCTTACAATCCATAAATTACTTTTTCACTGAACGTTTATTTGAAATTATTGTGAGACTCAATCACTGGAACTCACAGTTGCACTTACTCAAAACGGCTAAAAAACGCTCAACCCATAACCCAGCTAACTTTACCACAAGAGAATTCTCGTTTCCGAACAACCGAGCACAACTTGTGGTTTTCATTGCAAATAGAAATTTCTCGCATCTCTTTAGGGTTTTATGCTGCTAGCGAAGAGTAACATTTTTCGCAACAATGATTGCGTTGCACTAGGATAGTATGGTTTTCATTGCAGAATCTTTTTTCCTTGGTGAGGATAAAACAGTACAGAGTTTCACTCATCGGACGTCAGCTTTCACTCAAAGAGTGTACGAATTATGCAACGATAGTGTTATTAACGTAGAAAAAAAAGCTTTTTCATACTAACCACGTCAACGACACGACCGATTGCATCATTGGGTTTATGTAATCAACTTTAAATTTCACCATGATATTGCTTGTTTTACTAGATTGTATCATCAACGAACAAATCGGAAAGACAAAAGCGAACTAAAGCACCTCTCTTTCCAAATACAGGCAATTGGTTGCTTACTTGACAGTAGCAACCGCTGAAGCAGAACTGGAGTTGAATTTCGCACATTATACATTCAGCTAATGACGCGATAATTTACCTGGTTTAATCTAAAATTTATGAAATTCAACGAAGAAACCACTATAAAACGCCTTTTATAAGAAACTAACAATGATTTTCACTTAAAAAAAACACAAATGTTACAGTTCCCAAAGCTATTTTTTATATTAACAAAAAATAAAAAAAAACTAAGAAAAAAAACGCAACCGAGCAGGTACATGTTGCTCTGTTTTTACACCACTAGTCTTCTCAGTCGACGTATGTAACTCAAGTGAAAATGAAGTTTAAACTCTCACACGATTTATACGTTAAAAATCTAAATGCAATACGTTGGTACGCATCGTTTGTTGGTCTGGACATTATGGAGCCTAATTACAAGCCAAATGTATTGACCATTATGGCATTGAGCGGAGTTATTATCTCGATGTTAAGTGAATTTTACACCATATGGTATTATTGGCCGAACTTGGTAAAGCTCATGGAATCTGCAGCGATGTATGGAATAGTTGTTCAGGTAACGACAGAACTAAATATGTGGTAACTAAGATATCTGGTTCAACTCATATTAACAAATTTCTGACATTTTTACCAGGGCGTGGTGAAGTTTTACACCGCTCTGCGGTATCGCAAGTTCTTCGAAGCAATGTACAACCGTTTGGATAGATTCCATTTTGAGTATAGACATCATGAAAAGAATAATGCAATGCTTCTCTTACTGATGCAACGAATTCGTTTGGTGACGAAACTAATCAAGGTGCAATTCTTCTTCACCATCTCTATACTAATTTCAACTCCCATCGTACAATACATACTGTATGGCAAAAAAATGTTGCCCTATGCCATTGTGATAGCTTTCACCGACCCGGAAATAACATCACACTTTTTGGTGAACATCACCGTCCAGTACTATTTGCTGCTGGTAGGGCTTGCTGGATTCATTGCTGCAGAAAGCGTGATAATACTGTTTGTGACCAGTGTTGCTGGATTCGCGGACGTGCTGAAAAACAAGATTGATGACATGAATGTTGTACTATTGGAAATGGAGAATAACAAAGATCGAACCCCAGTCAAAACTAAACTACGAGAGATATTGCTGCTTCATCAGCGCGTTTTGGAGTGATTATACATGGCCAGTATTATTTACGCATTCTTGCATTTTTAAAGCTTCTCCCGTCTTTCTGTCTGTTCTCGTTGTTCTTTTAGGTACGAAAATGATCTCGAAAAACGTTACTATCTCAACAACTGGGTACAGGTAGCATCGATCGTTTTCAATCTTACTGGCGCTTTGTTCGGTTGCTATGTAAGCAACAGCTTCACCATGTACGCGTTGGCGATCGCTGTAGTTATTCAACTGTTTGAGCTCTGTCTTCTCGGAACCATACTCAGTATCAAGGTTGAGATCATTCGGGATCGTGTGATATTATGCATCAACCGTTCAACTAATCATTTCCATTCATTCATTTTTAGAATGAGGAGATTGAACGTGCATTCTATAACTCTTTGTGGTATCTGATGGATCGGACAGAAAAGAAGGACTTTATGATCATGTTTCACAAAAGCCAACATGCGATTGAAATGACTGTTGCTAGTATGGCTCCGTTAAATGTTGTTCTCTTTATTTCTGTAAGCTCTGAGTAGTATTTCTTATTACGAGTATTCTGCATTTAATACTTTTGTTTACTGTTTTTCTAGATAATGCAAAAGATTTACGCGTTTGCTATGATGTTAATGAGATTTTTCGAATGAAGTCTTTGTTTTCAACGTTGAAATAAGATTACAATTGTTTTGTGACCAATTAAGCTATTTGCTACAGAATTATTGATACAACAATACGTTTACCAGCACTAACATACAAAATCAAGTAAAACTGTACTTGGAAGGAAAATACGTTGCATTAATATTCTCTCACTTATTTTGCTATATATATACGCGTATACATAAGCTAAAGAATTAAGAATGTTAAATATTGCAGTTAGTTATGGTTGCTGATGAATTAATCTGAAGTTGAATAAATGTTCTATTGAATGAAATTGAACTTTCATTTACTCATCAAAAACATGACGTCATTTTTTATAAATGCACATCACATAAACCAAATAACTACTTAAAAATTACTTAAAAATCTCACAACTGTACAGCTTTCTTATCGAACGTAATTCCAGTGTTTGTGTCGTTATATGAAAAGCTAGTATTATTACAGAGTACAACACAAACCTAATTTACTATTTTTTAACTTTTGTATTGATTTTTCATTCGTTAAAAAATTGTTCAAGGATGATAAACGCTTTTCAAGTTGGTGATGGACCCGAAAAACGATTTTCAACGGAAAATGAAGCGAAATTTTGTTTTCGATCTTTTAGTCCATGACCGTTTGTTTTAATTGTCGGAAATAGTCTAAACGATAGGTAATGAACCCATACTAGAGGAGGTTCGTCATGGGTATAAAGCTAACAATTAATTGGGAAACTGTTAAACCCCGTGGACAACAAGAACTCTCACACTAAAACCTTCCTAGACAACCACTTCAGTTGGCATATGAAGTAGCAGTCGTAGACAAGTTCTCTCTTTCATTGAGGCTTTTTTAGACTACTGATGAGGTCCTACGACATCCAGGACGACATTCAGTCGACGAAGCTTCAAGGCTGCGAACACTCATATTTCAACACATCATCACAAGGTATTGATTTCGTGATTGTTAAAAAAATTAACTTACATGAGATGTGGCATTTTTGTCGTTTACATCATCAACTCGCTAAGGTACAAGCAAAGGAGAAATGAGTATCCTATACATTCAAAATGTATTTTTACCAGATTCGAATGATTATTTATTGGTCTTAATTTCGACTGCAAAATACAATCAATATACTTCAAGTTACAAATGCATGTTATGCAAGAGCTTTTTCATAGCTTTTAAATTTGATTTCTCAATGAGAAATTGTTAACATGGAATAAACTACACCATTCCTAAACAAAGAATTGCCGTAAAACATATTACACAGGTACACAGGTAATATTTCAACTAGGTCATATTTATTTAAAGATTTTGTTACATTTCATATCTACGATCAAAACCGTCTTTCAGAATCCAATATCAAAATTCAAATCATTCAAAATGTCCTACTTTACGAAATATTCTATTAAAATATTCAACATACTGTAACCGTGTTCTTTATTTCATGATCTCTATTCATCTATTCAATAAAAAATAGTCCAGTTTTTTGCAATCAAAGATGTATAAATAATGATACATACATTTTCATAATTTACTCGATAAATGTGTTTTTCCATAAAAAGTTTACTCTTTGTTGATGTCGATTTGTTGCAACAAAAAAAATCACGGTTACAAGTGTTACAGTTCCCAATATTCATTACAGCAGGTATGAGAACCTATGGCTAATTTGCTAACGCATTAACCATCACAATCCAGCATGTACTTGTTGCTTTATCACAAGTCTACTCAGTCGACGTTTGCCACTCTAGTGAAAATGAAGTTTAAACTCTCACACGATTTATACGTTAAAAATCTAAATGCAATACGTTGGTACGCTTCGTTTGTTGGTCTAGACATTATGGAGCCTAATTACAAGCCAAATGTATTGACCATTATGGCATTGGTCTTAGTTTCTCTAACGCTGTTGAGTGAATTTTACACCATATGGTATTATTGGCCGAACTTGGTAAAGCTCATGGAATCTGCAGCGATGTATGGAATAGTTATTCAGGTAACGACAGAACTAAATATGTGGTAACTACGATATCTGGTTCATCTCATATTTTACAAATTTCTGACATTTTTACCAGGGCGTGGCGAAATTCTACACCGCTCTGCGGTATCGCAAGTTCTTCGAAGCAATGTACAACCGTTTGGATAGATTCCATTTTGAGTATAGACATCATGAAAAGAATAATGCAATGCTTCTCTTACTGATGCAACGAATTCGTTTGGTGACGAAACTAATCATGGTGCAAATCATCATATCGGTTCTTACTCTATCTCTTAATCCTGCCATACAATATTTACTAAAAGGCGAAAAAGTAATGCCCTATGCCATTGTGCTAGCTTTCACCGACCCGGAAATAACATCACACTTTTTGGTGAACATCACCGTCCAGTACTATTTGCTGCTGGTAGGGCTTGCTGGATTCATTGCTGTAGAAAGCGTCTTAATACTGTTTGTGACCAGTGTTGCTGGATTCGCGGACGTGCTGAAAAACAAGATTGATGACATGAATGTTGTACTACTGGAAATGGAGAATAACAAAGATCGAACCCCAGTCAAAACTAAACTACGAGAGATATTGCTGCTTCATCAGCGCGTTTTGGAGTGATTATACATGGCCAGTATTTTTTACGCATTCTTGCATTTTTAAAGCTTCTCCCATCTTTCTGTCTGTTCTCGTTGTTCTTTTAGGTACGAAAATGATCTCGAAAAACGTTACTATCTCAACAACTGGGTACAGGTAGCATCGATCGTTTTCAATCTTACTGGCGCTTTGTTCGGTTGCTATGTAAGCAACAGCTTCACCATGTACGCGTTGGCGATCGCTGTAGTTATTCAACTGTTTGAGCTCTGTCTTCTCGGAACTATACTCAGTATCAAGGTTGAGATCATTCGGGATCGTGTGATATTATGCATCAACCGTTCAACTAATCATTTCCATCCATTCATTTTTAGAATGAGGAGATTGAACGTGCATTCTATAACTCTTTGTGGTATCTGATGGATCGGACAGAAAAAAAGGACTTTATGATCATGTTTCACAAAAGCCAACATGCGATTGAAATGACTGTTGCTAGTATGGCGCCGTTAAATGTCGTTCTCTTCATTGCTGTAAGCTTTGAGTATTTCAATATTTAGATGTTTATCTAACCATTCTCAATAATTTTTTTGTAGATAATGCAAAAGATTTACGGATATGCTATGATGCTGATGAGCTTTTTAGAGTAAAATGTTGTTTTTATTCGTATTTGACGGCTGTAGAGTGCAATGTGTTACATTATAAAACATTATAAAATGTTTGAAAACACACAATATCCTATATGAAAAGCTTGCAAATCTTCACCGCAATGCAATAAATTCACAAAACACGTTTCCAATCATTCAAAAAGTATGTTTCAAATTTCTGTCAAAAATAAAGTGAAAATGACATTTGTTAGCACATAGCAAATTTTAAAATGTCCTTAAACATTTTCTTTGGGGTGGTCCGGTGGTGTATCCGTATTATCCGTATCTAGTATTTTGGGGCGCTCCGGTGGTGTATCCGATAGCGGCACCGGTCTTCACACGGCAGGACCGGGGTTCGAATCCCGGCGGACCGCCTCCCCGTACGCAGAACTGACTATTCTGCTACGGATAAAAAGCAAGTCAAAAGCAATACGGCCAGGCCGTTCTAATTGAATTAAAAAAAAATAGTATTTTAATTCATACTTCATACAGCAAATGCCAGTGAACATTTTTTCTATTTCGTAACAACGGTCAGGCCGTATATCTGCTTTCGTTTAAAAATTAGCACAAGTTTAATACACCTTGCAAAATTTACCATTTTAAGGAATGTCAGTGGTGAGAAATAAACTCATCAATTTTCTACGTTGTTAAATTTGTGTATTTATATTCGATCGTAAAAGTTACGATGGCTCGGAGTGGCATTACAACGATTATCTTATCTCAACTATATTCTACCAACAATAACCAGCCTGCGCCACGCAGGACAACCGACTCTGCTCAAAAGGATTGTAAGTGGATAATGGGCGTCGGGAGTTACGTTTAATTATCCAACACTCTCCACCGTTGGGGCACTATCGGGAAATTGCCACTAGATTAAGCATACTACCGGTTAAGCATCCGCATTTTCATCCCGACGTCTGTGCTCGACCAACATTCTCGCCGGAACGAATTTTGCTTAATCGAGCATTGGTGAAGAAAATAAAATGCTAATTTCTTTGCGCTGTTTCACCATTCCTTGCGTTACGTTCGTCCATTCCCAGTTCACGGTGTCTCGCATGATAGGAGTAGCAACCGATGATACAACCACTGGGACACGATCGCGACTAAACGTTGCCCATTAGTACAAATTAAACTTCTACATGCAAGTAAGAGCGAGACAGGGACCAAATCAGTGTGTTGGCGAAAAATCACTGATGGTTCCTGGCTACGTGGCCCACTGCCTATTTGACCCCACTGTATCCCAATGTGCAGCAGTACGTTGTTTTCCATTCTCCGGTTGAGGGGTTTGGACGATTGTTGAGAGGGTTTTGGACGTACGTTTCATCAAAGTCTAATCTCTACGGGGAGCTTTTTTCTTTGTTACCGATCGTCGTCGCGTGAATCGTTCCACAGCATTACGACGGGGCGTCATCTACAGCGGTAATGGTGGCTTAGTAAACAAACGAATGTGCTGATCAACGCAACGCAACTTGAACACCACTGTTATTTGAAGACGTTTTACTTGCTTTCGGGCATCATATACTCAGTGTTTCACAGTTCCCTTTGCTCGCTCATTTAATGGAACAGGATTTCCTCAACGTTAATTAAAAATATCATTCTTATAAAAAGATGGCTTTTGCAATTTCATGCATTTTTCAAAAGCCTTACCCATGTCTGCCGATGGCAGACTGAAAACGACTCCGATTTTTTAACACTACACAATTAAAGCCCGTCCAATGTTCTTTTTAACTTGCCATTCTTTACTCTGCCATATAATCGATAACATTATATATCGCACAATTGTCTTTCCAACTGTTGATCGATATTCTACATCTCCACTTGCAAGTCCTGAAAGCACTCAATTTAAAAATTCTCAAGATAAAACAGAGAAGAGCGCAAAAGAGACTTCAACCGGTTGTTAGTGAATGCTTTCGTAATGGGTCCCCTTTTTTAACTTTTTGATAATGAAATTCTGAAACACCAGTTTCAAAGCTCTCAGAAAATAGAAGCACAACACCAAATCAACAAAAGCTTAAAAAATAAATGAAAGACACGATACAGATAACGAAGGGAGATTCTCTTTTCATAATCCTCGCGATTTTTACTTGGCTTTCTCATGGACGGTATTTACTTTTCGGCCCAGATTATTATTAAGATTCTTAATGGCCTTCCATGATGCCATTATCGATTTTATAATATGATAACATCTGATAATTCTGGTTATTTAGAAACACGGCTTAGGAAAATCTAATTATAATTGCTTGTGTTATACATAAATGCAGTTTTCAAGAGAAATACTTCAACAATAAACTAAACGTTAGCATTACATTTGCCTATGTTAAGCTTCAAGCGATGAATCGCTGGACAAACAGTCACATCTAAGAATCCACATATTTAGATTTGGAAAACAAATAGTAGCAAAAAACCCTAGAAAATTTCGAATTAAACAGCAAGCTTGATCCATAAATCTTTATTGGCGTTAAACCGGAAATGTTGTCTCAGTTGCTGGACACCACCAAAACATCGACAAATGATAGATTGTACGTGCAGCATCAGCACTATCCCCGAATCAATCAATTGCGATTATCAGTCCACGTTATTCGTATCGCACAAGACATCCCACAAAGTTATCTGCCATTAATTTTCGACTATACAGTTCCTCTGGAAGCTGTACTCAACGTCCCAACATGACATTGTAAGAATGTATCGAGGCAAAATAAAAAAAAAGGCTTCCCTTCCGGAAAGGCTCGAAAACAACCCAACGGAAGCGGTTCGGACCATTGCCGAACGTGTGGAGAGGTGCAATGAAAAATGATCAGCATTATTTCACAGGTCAAACATTGAGACGAAATCTTCATCAAGCGGCTTCTGGCTGCTATCTGATATCTTTGCAAGTTGACTGTAGGGATGATACTTCATTTTCACACAACGCTGATTGAGCAGAAATATCCACAAAATCCTTTACCAACCAACCTCCACAATCTGTTTATACCCGCGACTAGAGGATCTTATGACTGCTTACAAAAAGCAGAAACAGCTCCTTATTATTCCGTTTTTTTACCATCAAGTGCCGTCTGATTATCCGACATGACATATTTGAATACTTCGAACGCTTTGTTTACTTTGGTGTAGCATTAAACCAAGTGGATACTATTGATTTCAAAACGCTTCAACAAGCAAGCGAAATATATTCTATGCAGGTATGCGCTCAACAAATATCAATTTGCAATCTAAACAGGGCCAATACAACGATTCCGCGAATCAAGTGCATAATGTTGGTTAGTCAAGGAAAAGCAATTGAAGAAAATGTGTACATAGAAAAGACAAACATATTGGTAGGAGACGCCACAAAAAATCTGGCTGTGTATTATTTACACTATGTGCTAAACTATACACATTCGTACAAACTAATCAACTTTTGTGTTAACTAAAGATCGGTCTTTTATTCTTATAACGATTCACCGGTGCCATAAATGCGTTCTGGGTTGGACCACCGCATGATGTGATCTTTCTGCTGACGATGCCAATTTCATCAACAGGCCGTCATGTGCTTGACACCAACATTCAAAAACACCTTCTTGCTGACGATGCCCTTCAATATAACAATAATTCCGTTGTCGTACACGCGACTCGGCTGGATTTTGTAAAAGTTGGATGGACCTCAAATCTACCCTTGTATGCCAAACATTTCTTGCTCATTTATCTTGCTTATGAAGTAGGGCAGAAATGTAAATCCATGTCGTAAGGTTTGCTTTGCTGTCCAAAAACATTTTGCAAACCCCCTAAACAAAAGCTCAGCAAACGATACAATACGAACACACATGCTCATTCATAACAACCCTTTGAGCAAATATCACCAAAAGGAGGAGTCCTACCGCTATTATCCGCAACGATGGGACTACCCCGTTACACTTACACGAAAAAGGAAATCATTGACAAACTCTGTTCCGCCTGTCACAATCATTCCGTTGGATTGAGCAATGTTCCTATTCCTATTTTCGTGTGTTGCCGCTCTCTTGCCAGATCTAAATCCGTTCTCAACATCCACCACGGTGATGAAAGGTAAACCGCTGTAAGCAACATTTTGTGACGCGGAACTGCGAATAGATATGTTCATATTTTTCCTTGGTGCGTCCCATAATCTCGTATATGATATTCAAAACGCCAAATTAAGAAACACAGCCAGATCGTAATTGAAACGAATGACTGAGCATTGTTTTGGAAGGTTGATGAAATTTTCCACCCCTCGCAGTGTACGGTAGCGTCCAGGAGTTAGTGGATTGAGCCACCGACAATTGTTACTCCACCAACACCGCCACGTGCAGTCTGCGGGCGGAACATCCACTGAAGTGGTAGCGCCGCTCTTTAGTGTACATCACGTCGGGCACGCTCCATTTCAATAACAACAAGCTGTTGGTGGTTGGTGCAGAGGTGTACGGTCGCTCACATCTCTGCCGAAAAGGAAAACAACAAGGAAAACAAACGTACAACAACCATACCGACTCCAAGGACCGGCCCAACAAGCAAACGAGCAAGCGAGCAATGAAGCAAACAAACAAACAAACTTGCCCGGAGACTTCAAGACATTCGAACCCTCGTTTCGTGGTACTCCTCTGCCTTCCGGGTGCCTCAAATTCACATACAACACACAAACACAAATCGAAACATGAACTTTCTGGCCACACTAATGCCACTTTATGATATCGCCACAGAGCGCCCGGCACTTTGTCTTTTCCACTATTTCTATGATTGCTTTTACCGCCGTGGTCAATGCTGCCGGGCGTCACCGTTTGCGGTATGCCCACCAGGAGGCATCCGCTGTTGGTGAACCGAAGGAATTTCAATATAAATTCTCGCTTTCAACCCACATCATGTTGTGCGTTCGTCCATCCTTCGTTGACGGAGCCCGCCGTGTAAGGATGTTTTATTTTTACCGAGATTCATTCGATACTGCTAGACCCCAAAAAACTTTCTTCATTCTCACGCCTCTTCGACAACAATCGCTGTGTTGCTTGGCAAGTGGAAGCGATCGGAGGTACGGCACCGATACTTGTAGTACTTTTACCAACTCAATCGCTTCATGGTGTGTCTCTTTCTCTCTCTCTTTTCTCTCTTCTTCTCTTTCTATTTCTCTCTTTCGATCTGAATAACCTAGAGTATCCTCTTAACCACATCGAGAAAAGTGCTGTTTTGCCACTTTTTTCACCTAATCGGTGATCATCAATATTAAGTGAACTGCTGTTTCGTTAAACTGACCCCATCAGTGCAAGTTGCTATTGTTCAAACGTCTTCATTTCATGCCTTAATACCTTATCTGATTATGGTGATGAACATTTCACTTTAGGGGTTTACTTCAACAGTTCGTGGTAAAACTTCGGAAGACCTACTATTTTATGTTACTATTGAATTGTAAATACATTTAATTGAATAGATGAGTGTGATCTAGTGTAAATACAAATATTTACAAATAAACTACCTACTCTATTGTTGGGCGAGACATGCACAAGTAATGTTTCAAAACTACTAATCCACTCAGAAACGATCTATATTTCAACCGTTTTCTATGAAGTTTCCAATCAATCATCGTGTACTGATAACTGCAGAGCATGTCCTTGAGTTCTGTAAAATTTTCTTACTGCCAACCACAGCTTTCGTTTTGCCAATACTAATCTGCAAACCACTAGCGGTTCCTACATATTCGGTTTGTAATAGTACGATCATAATAATTGCTATAGTCGCATAGGAATGCATGAAATCAGTACAATAACTTGCTTAACAATAGTGTAGTACGCGTTGGTTTCTTCACAGTAGAAATTTCGTCTATCATCGCTGTTCCTGAGATGAACCTTATTGCTTGCCACGTTTGATCAAGCTTCAATTCATTAATCGAGATAGATGTAGGCTAAGCATCAATTCACACACATGTGTATTCAATTATGTTGCACTAGTTGTTAATTACTGTTTCATCCATTAACGTTTAGTGCGTTTGATCTGCTTTATTAGAAAACTTAGTTTAATGATGTCTCACACCTTAAAGTAGCCATGATTGCATACAATCGCCACATGCAAACACATTGCCTAAAATTGTGTTTATGTAATGTATACATATTAAAAGATAGCATTCTATAGAACATTTTCATTTGTGATGTTTAAATTGTTTTAATTTTATTATTCAAGTATCCCCCTACGTTTAGTTCCATTTAACTTTAGCAATACATTATTTTAGAACCACTTTACAACTTCACTGCACTATCTCACACATATGAAATTGTACAGTTTATTGCTCTCACAGCAAACGTTCACCAGCATCCGCCGAATTCTTTGGATGATCATTGGCCTATGGCCATGAAATATGCGTGAAGCATTAACCTTTTCCCCTTTGCAATACCTCGCTCAGGCACATACCCTAACGGCCGAAAGGGAGCAAACGTAAAATGACGGATGATGCACCATTCCGAAGGAAAATGACCACTGAAGGTTACGGTTCGTACTGTGGTTGCAGTGAGCTGCAGTCATCCGTAATATCCGTTGGTCATTGCGTACAACCCGATCGGGGCTGGGTGTTTGTTAACGATGTTATAAACGGAAGGCTAAGGGTTACGCTCAAACCACGAAGCAGTTATCAAACGCCCGCACGCTTTTTTCAGTTTTTATCTCCCACGAGAAACCACACATGAATGATAAAAATATGAATAAAAATGTTTCCTGCATAAAGCAACAACAAAAAAAACACCGACTATGAAATTCAACGGCTTTCCGTAAAAATCCTCGGAGAAGTACGGACCCGTGCACTGCAGCATATTTCATTCGTGCTATTGAGCACGTTTTCATCCCACTTCCGGTGAGACCATTTTGTGCACTGATTCACGCTGCTTTATCCCCGATTTAAGCCCCACCCTGAAGCCTTTCAATTGTTCTTCCGCTTTTAGTCATTGCAGTCATATAATTTTCTATCGACGCTCGTACGCGCTAGTATGTGATTGAATTCTCTCATTTATTGCTCGGGTAATTTCGTTGTTTGCTCTTTAATTTCTGTTTCATTTGCTGTTGCTTCCGTTGTCTCTTTTGCTTTGCGCTTCGCCGAAGATGTATATCCGTTTCGCTGTGAATGCAAGCATCCACCGTAGAAAACCGACTTGAACCTATGTTCACCACCTTCTTATAGCCCACCAATTGTGAAAAGCTCATATCGTTCACACATCACCACCAACCTCACCTGCTCTCTCACCAGTGAATGCTTCCCCCAGCAACCGTGCCATATAGTGTACGGTGCGCAGTACAATGTTCCCTCCAACATAGTCATACACACCGGCGACCACGATCCTTGCCGTTCGATGCTAACGTACGCTTTTTCTCTTCTCTTCTTCGCTCCCCGTGCAGCTCCGAAAGCCTGTGTCCACGTTGTCGATTCCCGGCTCGATGAAGACACCGTGCGCCGGTAATCGGGAAACAGTATCGGCTGCATGCACAGAAGAAGCTGGCATCGCGCTCGTGGGCGTACACTCAGAGTATCCCAGGTGAGTGTTAATCAGCAGCCCGCTGCGGTGCGAAACGTTTCACTCGGCACAGAATCGTACAACAACACCAATACCAATACATACACAGCAACAACCTGTGAAGCGGCAAACTTTCACCACAGCCAAACTTAATCAGCTTTTAATTTTCTATCGCCATTTTCCTCACCATCTCGCACCGGCAGGTACATGGAGGAGCGAGGCCTGGGTGGTGGCGTCTGCAAAGGTCCAGGCACGATACAAGGTGGCCCCGGTCAGAAACACAAACCGAATGTAGGATACCGGTTAGGTCGGCGAAAAGCGCTGTTCGAAAAGCGGAAGCGAATCAGTGATTACGCCCTCGTCATGGGAATGTTCGGCATTATTGTGATGGTGATAGAAAACGAATTAAGTAGCGCTGGTGTATATACTAAGGTAGGTGGCACTGCTCATCATCTAGGTGCAGTCAAACGTGTTGCGCTGGTGTTGAACGAATTTCATACATTTATTTTATTATATATGCTATTAAGTAGTGAAACAAATTTGATTAGCAGGTCATTTTTTTATTATTTTAACTAAAAAAACACACATTCATTCATGAAGAAGCAAACTTAATAATTATACTTCTTTTC
Organism: Anopheles maculatus; assembly: GCA_002091835.1. Classification (NCBI taxonomy): domain Eukaryota; kingdom Metazoa; phylum Arthropoda; class Insecta; order Diptera; family Culicidae; genus Anopheles; species Anopheles maculatus. The sequence continues at coordinate 128,985 of KZ062320.1, forward strand.
TTAGTAATACTGTGTACTTTGTTTCAAACGTTTGTTCACTAAATTTAACGACCAGTTTACATTTTAATCATTACTATTCTAACAGTATTCCGCATTCAACAGACCTTCTGCATTCTTGCAAAACTATAAAGTTCTCGTTTCTTCACACACAAACAAATAACCATTACGATGTGGTATGACTTTTATTGCTTCATTCATGCAGTAGCATGAATTAATCATAAGCACAACCATTCGAAAATGGCTAAGTGAATGCTTTCAAAGACATAAACCAAAACACAACAGTGCCACGAATGATTCAACTACTGTTATTTTTTTTATGTGCGGTAGGGTTAGGCAGTAAAACGACTGCAAAGAACGTCAACGGAATTTCAACAAATAACAACAACCGGTTCCGATAAGTTTTCCTTTTTTCGCTCTACCAAACCGTAAGCACACACGTACAACACTATGTTTCCCGGTGACTGTAGCTAGATTTATAGCTTTTTAGATAAGTAAAAAGTGTACTCTTTGTGACGAAAGCGCAAAGCTTCGACGGGGTTTATGGTTGCTGTGTAAGGATTAAAGTCAGATGGATCAATCGAGCAATAGTCACCAAGGATGATTTTTTCTTCTCAATTTCCATCTGCCAGCTAAAGTGCTGACAAGCTCACTTTTTTAAGCCACACACCACCCGTACCGAAATGAAACGCGAAGCTCAATCTGTGTTCCGATCCTGGTACAACCCTAGCAATTACCGTGGGACCCCCTGGTTAACAAGGGTCCATAAAAGCTGTAAACTAAGGGCAAACGAAAGAATGAAGCAAACTTTGTCTGTCGTAAAAATATACGATTATTTCACGGTCAGCCAAAGAACACCACTAACCACCGTGCACCTTCAAGCAAAGCCAGCAACAAACGAGCTGCTAGTCTCTCCTGATTCATGTCGGATAGCTTTGTAAGCTATCAGAACAGGACACTTAACAACCGTAGAATGCTTTCTCAAAAAGGACTCGGATGTTGCACGAAATCTCCTGCTGGGAACTGGACGACGCTAACACTCACCAGCAGTGTGCCTGATGGACCAGATGTACGATTGTTTAAGTTTTACCAATCCTGCAAGAAACACCATAGAAACGGAAAGTGTTCCAGCCAACGGTAACCGTCTGCCGATTCACTGGATAAAGCTTTGTAAACAAGGTCTTGTAAAATTGTCTTTTCACAAAATCTGTTTTCGTGTTCCCTTAGTGCCCCTTGCGAGTTGTACCTTTTACATCGAAAACAGTGAAAAGAAAGAAATTGCTCATAAACGAACACAAATTCCACAACCGGTTGTCCACCGCAACGGTACAAAATACTTACCATGGGAACCACTTAGCGTGATTCTCTAATCTTGGGTACCATCTACCATCTAGCCGATAGTGCTGTTTTATAGATCTTCCTTTAAGATCCTTTTATCGTACAACACATTTGCTGCGCCGATACCGGTGTGTGTTTTACTTTTTGTATACGGACACAGCTGTACAAAACCCAATGAACAGTGAATTAAAGTTTAACCCGATCAGGGGTGGGAAATGCTGCTACGAACAAATGACCGTCATCATTATTTCTGGTATTTCGATGTAATTTTCTCAGAACTCTAATTCAATATTTCATTGCACAGGGCATGTTTACTCGTTGATTATTATTAAAACAAAACATCAAAACTAACTTCATTTTTGACATAGCAAGTTCAGCATCATAATGTTCGATCTTCCAGATGATTTTCTTCCAACCATTATATTCAATTAAATACCCATGATCAATCGTGCTTTATTTATCTTTCAACGACAGCCACGTACGAGCTTGTTCAAATGAATTGAAATATTTGAAAATAGTGCAATTAAATCATGCCTTCCGTCTACGAACGCCTTCTCTCAACAGCACATTTGTGCCTGGTGAATCGTAAAATTCAATTTATGTGCAGCATGGAGAATCGCTGCCTGCATAATTAATGCAACCACACTCTAGTGTGCGAGTCGTTCCATTTTGCAGACACCGATACTGAGCCCAACAACAAGAGAACGAACTTACCACATCACAAGCGTTCTAGTCAAATCCTCTCGAGTACATAGCACAAGCTACACAACAGAAACGAATGCACAGGAAAATGCATCTTCTCATAGTTTGCTTTAATACATTAAATACATTGACTAGTTAGGTATCGAATTAATACCCCACCGAAATAATTGCTATCAGAAAACAGATTTTAACAACGACGACAACGAAACGACCCTAATAAATATTTAACAAAATAAATTTGCAAACTTATATGAACAAAATAGAACATTGATTCCAAAGCGTGTTAATTGCAATACATCATTACACAATCATTGCAAAGGAACAAATATGCAAATGTTGTTCAGTCTACCAAAACTTTGTCAAGCGTGAATAATAATTCAAAGTTTAATAAGCGCTGCATGTACATTGCATTAAACATGCATTCAACCCGTGTATGGAAAATTGGTTTTCATTACGAAACATTTTGTAGCCCAATTACGATGTATTGCGTTACTTGCAATTGATCGTTATTTCCACCTTTCATGGAAAACGCACGTCCAGCCAACAGAGTGGTAATAAATTTATAATTGATTTCAATATCCATAATATTTTTTTAACCAATTGTAATACATTATTACTAAGTATGTGTACTCGCTCAATGTTAATAATTGCAAAATGATACACTTTGGCTGTTCAAAGGTTTCTAACTGTACAATTGATACCAAGCTCATTGGCTTGATGGCCTAAAGCTCTTTTGTTTATCAATTCCACATAAACGAAAGCTTTAACGTCCATACTTGTTCACAGCCTTGCCGCAATAAATCGATTTGATGCGGATTTCTCCAACCATAGTTCCAACAGAACGTTCCAAGAAAATACTAATAAACCTTCTCCCCTGTGTCCTTTTTCTATTTCTCAAGCTTCCGTGTCCAATTTCAATTTGTTCACATAATTTCCTGCAAAACACTCACAAAAAAATTTTTGCAATAAATCTAACATACATAATACCATCCACTCTCTGCAGATTCGCAACGTAAATGATCCTTTTTCGCTCACGCTACGGGTGTCCCCGTTGCGGTAGAGGAATTTTCTGAAAAAGAAACTCATTTTTCTTTGTCATGCGGTTCACTTAACGTCGTTATTGTTTATGTACCTTTTTTAATTTCAACAAGAGAACAAAAAAACAATTTCTCGTGACGCCTGTAGCGTGCGATATGTTCAATGATTGTCATTTTAATTTTCCAAACACGTATAGCTCATAAAATTGTGGTTTGTTTCACATTACCAGCAAATCTTGCCACATATTTTATTGCTTTCACTACAGCTTTCTACGTTGACGAAAGATTGATTGACGGGTAGCTAAATTATTCCGTTTTGACTGTGTCATAGAAATTGCGCAAAACATGCAAAATGAAACGTTCGTTCATTTCAGTGACACCACTACATATCTGCTGATGCACTCGTAAAAACTTCGAACCAACATCAAAATTGGCAAAGCAATAAAAACGTTTGAAGTGAGGTTGTACAGCACAACACAGTTTAATTGCATAGCAATAACACTGATATGAACAAAAGTTTAATCATGTCATGTTATAATAGCCGCGCCAAATGTATTTAAATCATAGGAAGATACTTAAAACTTTTACCAAAACTTCACGGTAGTCAAATATATTATCAAACCAGACACAATAGAAACACTACTAATACAAAAGAGTGCACAATTTAACCAATTAAAATCAGTATTTTTGAAGTATTGCTTTCATCTGCGTATACACATCATCAGCAAATGCAAACTCTATTAAACATAAGGATATGTTTTGAAATAAAAACAATCTTATTCAGCCGAAGCTCCGACGAAACGGAGAGTTTTCAAAACTGCACTCGAAACATCCTTCTCTATCACTTCATACAAGAAGCAAAGCTTCAAACGGCTAATCTTATGTTGTGAGTCAATCATTTTGACAAGATGACAACATTTCAAAACTCATTAAGTACGACTAAATGTCCGTCGAAATCTACTGTACCCGAACATCGTACCACGGCTTCTAGATATGCAAACCGTTATCTCGCCATAAGACGAATGAATTTCCACTCGAGAATGCATCTAGAATAATGATTCATAATTTATACTCCACCGTCTCGTTCGTTCTGCCACAGTAGATCACATTGCATTCGATAAAACCAATGTGTTTTATCGCAGCAGACTAAATGAGCAGTGCGTTTGTGTTCTTGGGAAATTCGTGAGTAGCAAAAAGTTAGAATAATGATACAATAGATTAGTCTAGGATATGTTCGCCTTTCCCAGGAGTGACTGTGCCGCCGGCAGACTGAAGAATAAATGCAGCGTGCAACCGTGCTACTTTTTCCACTTTCTTGTGAACAACCATCGTAGCATAATGTAATGCAGTTTGGATAACTAGGTCAGCACGGACTAGAAATATGATAATAGAATAAATGGTTGTGATAAATGCAGTGCTATCCTTCGACCAGCACCGGGCTGCTACAATTGCGCTCTGTATGTGCATCGACCATCAACCTATCGAATGTGGTGGAATAAAATATGCAAAAGGAAATTTATTTACGTTAAGCTCCCTGCAGCTGGAAACGCGATCCCACATCGACCCGGCGAGTGCATGCACGGAATATGCAGTGTTTAGAACATGCTCGTAACGACTATGTGCCCTCATCTAAAGAACCAACCACGGTGGAGAGCGCTAGGAAGGAAGTATTGAAATTTCAATTCCTCCTTCAGTCATGCTCCCGTACACGGTTGCTGTTGCTACTTTGTGTAATGGATGGCTCAAGGGCCTGCAAATAGCTGACGCCTTCACTGCGGCGGAAGTTTTGCGAGCAGCTTAGTGGCTAACGTTTGCGTGAGGTTTTGCCGGAAATAGATCACAGACACTTCAACACGCACGTTAGCCATGCGAACGTCTTACCCGTAACATAGCGGTAAATCAATGAAATTGAAAGGATTTTACCATTTTGCGCACAATTGTGATATCTAGTGCTCATCAACCATTTATCAACTCGCAGTTTGATGTCGCTTTTTGCACACCGAATCATAGCGTGCTGTCTCAAGAAGACCTAGCCTAGAATAAGTTGCCCGACATTATTTATAAACGTCGGGTAATTAGCAAAGAGCTATTTTGTACACACATAATTGCTAACGCACCGATGAGCTGTAAACATGAGCATACCACCGATCACACGGTGACGATGATGATGTTTTGGCCCCCTTCCGGAACGGCTCGCAGTTGCTTCAGTTGTATGCCGCTGTCCGCCCAGACGATCAACCCCAACCGAACCATCGGTAGCAACAATAATAAACATCCGTCCAGATGTTTGGCTTTGTGGGTGGGAAGCATTCCATAGCACCGGGTAGTAGCGGACCGAGTGACCGACGGTCTGGTTTTGGGGTTGAACTTTGTGGAAGAGTAAATATCCGGCCCTCATACATATCATAATAATCTACATTCATCATATGAAATTTAAATTTCTCGCCTCAACCTCTTGTAACGGAATATTTGAGCTTGTCGGAAACACTAAAAATGGTAGATGGTGGTATGGTACAGGTGAACCAGCAATAAATAGCTGTTCTCCCTAGGGGGCACGGATACGGCCATACTGTGCCGAATACCGCTGCTAATGGATCGTAATCATATTCGGAAGCATAATCGCTGAAAAAGCTATCACTCAACCAACTGCATAGTAAATAAACCTTTCTAATGGAAGCCAGCGAGATATAGCAGGATGTACGAGGCAATCAGGTGGAAGTGGTGACTAGTTCTGTTGTGTTCGTGTGAGTTTGTGTAATTTTCCACACTATATAGAGATTTGCATACATGAAAAGGAACCTCTCATACGATCAGATTAAAGCGCCCACCCGCCGTTTGGTGATGCGAACACTTTTCAAGGACAGCGCTCCATCAAACGTGTTAGTGCTGTCACCCCTCCGCTGCCAATCAAATGCACCCAACAGCTTATCTAACTCATCAGAAGTTTTTCAGGGTAACTCATTTGCATCGCGCTACATGTTATTTTAATCGATTAAAAATACAATTAAAAGCAAGCCAAACTGTACATGAATGTTGAATTTTAAGACGAGATTTGCATATATTTAATTCATCGCTTTCATAATGATTCAATCAAAGTAATTTATTTATACAAATTTATTTTAGACGCGGGAGAGACAATTACGTTGGCATGTTACATTATGAAAGTATTTGAGTTTATGTTTGGCCATTCGTTCCATCCAGAAAAACCGCATTACCCATCTCACTGTGTTAGTTTTAATCTCGTACAGTGCTTAATTGTTGCAACGACGCTAGCAAACACGTGTACTCAATTAGCTTTGCTTTGGAGCACGGATCGCTGCTTAACCGACCTATTTCCGAACCGTATGGTTTCCTTATGACGAATCATCCTATTAATCGCACAATCAATCTTAATGATTCCTTTGTGCTGATTTCTCTGGCTAACTGTGTTACGACAATCCACAGATTCACCACATAATTATATTATGGCCAGTCATATCCTCTATTTAGCAGCCCTATCACTTTCCATTACAGAATCAATTAATCTTCTTCTTTTATCCCGTTCACACCAGACTTCATGCGATGTACACAAACGCAGAATGACCTTATTTTAAAACGAATAAAACTCACAAAACAATGAAAAGTGATATTGATTGGTTTTTCTTCGCGTTGCTTCCGTTTCCTTCCGTTTCAGGCATCTTTTTATTCGACCGCTTTAAAAACGTTAATATCCGTATCGACTGTGATTTTACTAGGGCTCATCGTAGCCTACCACGCCTTGGAAGTTCAGGTGAGTTTGACTTGATCATTTGTGAAACTAGTATTTAAATAGCATATACAATTGCAAACACTTTCAATGAATACAGTATTTAAATATATCGACGAATTACCTTGTGGGGCTAGTTTAAATTTTATGTAAACTCAACTGCTGCAACGACCAATGTTTAGTTCCACAGTTCCAGTCACGCTCGGTACAAAAGACCGTAAATCTTGTCGATGTGAGGTCTAGCGTTATTAAAATGTCTCCTCAAGTCTGATTTGTTTAGGAGTTGCCAGCAGTCGTGCGGTTACAGCCGCAACGTCCTGTCAGGGTGACTGCGGTTATTGCAGTTAACACTAACTAAACCTAACAGCCAGCTGACCATCAACCTGTGCTCGTAAATAAATCTGGAAAATTTATTAGTCCTGCTTAGAGCAAACTGTGTAAAACAGTTTGCAGCAGGGTATGCGTTCGACGTACTCGCCCTTATATACGCACACACACACACCTTCACCGAAACTATTCACAGTGTAAATGCATAGTGCATCGACCATAATAATTACGTCTCAGCAAATGCTGAGCGATAACTCTATGAAACTGACTAAATGAAAATTCAGAACTAGCACCTCAGCCGCAACTCCTCAATCCATGCTGTGTATCACGGGAACTGCCGAGACATGGCAATTGGCCAGTTGCCAAGATTTATTCGCATAACCAGAATCGTTTTTGTTTGCTTGTTTAGGCTGCGTACCGGGTGCTCGTGAGGAATCATAATGTTTTCATAACGTAACGAGCATACGTTCTTAAACTTTTTTCTCCTTTGAAATCATAACTTGTGACATAGGCTAGACACGGATACCCCAAAGTCATTCTCATTAATGCGACCCTCAAATGCTTCGAAATTAGTTTCATGGCTTAACCAGAAGCAGACGTAAAAACTTCTTTTATTTTTTTTTTTATTTGACCACCATTTGACCACCGGGGCGGCCCGGTGGTGATGCGACAGCGGCGCCGGTCTTCACACGGCAGGACCGGGGTTCAAGTCTCATCTGGGCCGTTCCCCCATAGTGAGGATTGACTAACCAACTATGCGGTATCAATTAGTCTAGTAAGCCAGAAATGGCAGGCATGACCTTAAGAGGTAGGTCGTTAGGCCAAGAAAGAAGAAGAAGAAGAAGAAGATTTGACCATCAGCTAAGGATGATTGTGATTTTCTTTCGGTAACGATAAGGAAGGTTCTTTAAAATTAATAAGAGATCCATGATAAACTGTTATGTTTTCTGTGCATATTGCATATCAATCTTTTCTTCAAGAAAACTTTTAAAGGTTTATTCGAAAGTCGATTTTGCGTTTGAGTTCACCAAGCGTTCATGAAAAACTTATTAATTTACTTGACGCTACAACCAATCTGTCTTCTGACGCTACACCGCGTCGCAGTGTTGGCTCCTGATGTATGCTCCAACAGTCCTCGGTACAGCTTACAATCTAGCTCCATCGTGTGACAACCCAATATCCCGGCCCTTATGGCGGACGCATCAAAAACATCCATACATCCTTGCCTTGTCCATGTAGTCAATCTAAAAGAACTTTACTAGCTGGGTCGTTCGGTGCGATTCTCATGACCTGGCCAGCCAGTGCACTTCAGTGGAGCGTGTAGAGTCTCATTCGCTACACG